>PVIC010047767.1:0-13763 GCA_004025085.1 Thryonomys swinderianus | reverse complement strand
TCAGAAATAATGAACATCACTGTGTTTTAGCAAGTTGATTCTAGAGAGAGTGTAAAATGTGAGTTGCGAGGGGATGGGATAATACACACAAGGTATGAGAACTCTGGTGCAAAGGCATTAGCACAGTGTACAGAGAAATGGGCACTGCTTCAAAAGACATTTAGGAAGCAGAATATGTGGGATTAAAAACCCTCTGGAGAAAGATGCTGGAGAAATAATGCTGGGCATAGTGGCTCACACCTATAATCCCAGCATTTAGGAGCCAGAGGCAGGAGGATTCCTGACTTTGAGGCTTGCCTGGGCTATGTCACAGTAAGCTCAGGGCCAGCCTGAACTACAAAATGAGATCCTGTCTCAAAAAAAAAAAAAAAAAAAAAAAAAAAAAAAAAAAAAAAAAAAAAAAAAAAAAAAAAAAAAAAAAAAAAAAAAAAAAAAAAAAAAAAAAAAAAAAAAAAAAAAAGGGTACAACAAAGTCAAAAATCAATAAAAATGAAATGAGCTAAGTGATCTCCAATTTCCCTTTAGAGTCTTCCACTCTAAAACAGTGACTACTAACCAAAGATTTCATCAGCTTCCTAAATTAAATTCTATTCATTGTCTTCAATGCTCAAGAAATTAACTGTACCAGAGAGCAGAAAATAAGACATCCAGCATTCACTGTTCAATTTTTCTATCTATATTAGATTCTTCTTTCTGGAACTTAAATGGCACATTTACCCTAGATATTGTACACTAAAAATAAACTTTATGGAAAGTCAGCCAGGTGTGGTACTGTATGCTTACTCCCCACTGTTGTAAGGCTGAGGCAGGAGAATCACCATGAGTTCAAGGCCAGACTAATTTACATAGTGAGACTCTTTCTCAAAAACAAACAAAACTTTAAAAATGTTTCTCTTGACTTCATTGCCTGATCATCCCCCTATTTCTTTCGTCTTTTTTTGTGGAACTCCTTGAAACAGTCTATTTCTTTTTCACCATTTTTCTTCTTTAACACCCCTCTATCTCTAATGTTGTTCTTACCAACTGCCAAACGCAAGGGTAAACTCATTTCTCATTCTGTTGACCTACCAGCATCATCTGTTACAGATGTTCATCCTTCTGAGATTGCTTTGTTTACCTAGTTTCCAGAATACCAAAAGATTTTATTTTCATCCTTTTCTGCCTCACTTGCTAGTTTCCCCTCTTCTACCCAACCTTTTAATACTTAAATGTTTCAGATGTTAGATTCTGGTTTCTTCCATAATTATAACCACTACTTAAATAGTCGCTGTCAAAGAAAATCTTACTGATTTTACCTTCAAATTACATTCTTAGTTTGACCCCTTCCAACTCCCTGCTTCAACTCTTACTTGAGCCGTCATCACCTGCCACAGCTTCCTCTCTGACTCTGTTTCCACCCCTCCCTCCTACAGTCTATTCTCAACTCAGCAGGTTGATTGGCACAGTGATGATTTTATTTTTATTTTCTAAAGGGGCTTTTTAAAAAAAGTATGTTTTTGGTATCAGGTATCAAATTCAGGGCCTTGCACTTGCCAGGCAGGTGTTGCAGCGCTGAGCTAAATCTCTGGTCCCACAGCAATGATTTTAAAAAACTTAATTAGATGTAGTTACTTCTCTGCTAAGAGGAAAAAACAACAAAAGAAAAACCTGCTAAGAATGGTTCCCTAGGTTCAGAGTAAAAGTTAACGTATTTACAAACACCTATGAAGACTTGAAATCTGTCTCAGTTTGGCCTCATTTTTACCTTTCTGACCTTGCCTAGTAGTTTGCCTCTTTGACCACTCCTGATCAATCCTCCTGCTTGCTTCTCTCCATCTAGCTTTACTAACCCTTGAGCACATTCAGCACCCTGATGTCTCAGGACCTTTGCATTTGTGCTAGCTCTGGATCATCACCAGGTCCCCAAAAGTCTTTGTGTGCTTTCAAGTCTTTGTTCAAATTTCACTGAGGGTTTCCCTGACAACTCTTTAATATTTCAATCCACTCCTCCTATCACCACTTTTCCATCTCAGCACATAAAGAAGACGGAAGATACAAGTAAAACTAAGGAGAATTATCAACCAATCAAAACTGATCAAGAACTGACAAAGAGGTTGAAATTACAGATACAGACATTAATAGCTATTATAACTGTATTCTTACACATTTACCTTTAAAAAGGTAAGTCATGGAAGGTGTTAAAAATAAGTCCTAGTCAGGTTCTTTCTAAAACATGTATCATGTCTGAAAGTACCTTGGACAGGAGTCATGCCAGAGTAGATACTCCAAAAAAAAAAAAAGACTAGTGAACTTGAAGACAAAGAAACAGCAACCATATAAAATGAAGTACAGAGAGAAAAGAATTTATTTTTAAATGGTAAAGAGTTTACTATGAGCTGTGAGACACTTTCAAACAGCTTAATATATATGTGACTATAATCTCTCAGAGAAAATTGGCCAGGAAAATTAAGGAAATAAAATTTTTCTAAATTTGTTTAAAATTATACATGCAGAGGTCCAGGAAGTTCTATGATTAACAAAATGAAGAATTATGAAAAATACCATACAAAGGCACATAATCAAGTTGTTAAAGCCAATGATAAACAAAATCTATTAGAAGACAGAAAAAGATATAATATATATGCGGGAATAAAGAAAAAGACAATCATAGATTTCTTTTCAGAAACACTGCAAATGAGAAGACAGATGTGACCATCATGATATGTCAGCTTGTCTAGATTAAGAAATGACTACTAAGTTAGTAAAGCACACTTTTGGGTGTCTGTGGGTAGTGCATGGAGGCATGACCTTGGGTCCTGACCCCTTCTCTCTGGCACTGTTCTCAGGCTCTGCTCCTCAACTGCCATAAACTTAGCATCTTTGCTCCACTCTGCTCTTCCACCATGATATTTCTATTCTGGAGCTACATGATCATGAATTGGATCCCCCTAAGACAGAGATCAGTTAAACTATAAATCACAGGAATCATTGTATTTGAGCATCAGAGACAATATACAAGAGTGAAACAACATCTCTAAAACAAATTAAACCAAAAGACTCAAAGCAGTTAATCTAGAATTCTATACCTAGTGCAGGTATCTTTCAAAAACAAAGACAAAGCTGGGGGCACAGCTCAGTAAGCATGCTTGCTTGGCACATGTAAGGACCTAGTTTTTTTTTTTCTTTTTTTCAAACAGGGTCTCGCTTTGCAGTTCAAGCTGGCCCTGAGCTCACTATGTAGTCCATGCAAACTTGCAACTCAGCAATCCTCCTGTCTCTGCCTCCCGAGTGCTGGGATTATAGGCGTGAGCCACCACGCCCAGCAAGGATCTGGTTTTGATCCCCAGTGCTGAAGAAAAGGGGAAAAAAAAGAAAGGGAGTGGGGGTAAAATAAAGATTATTTTAAACACATAAAAACTAAAAGATTACAACCGGGTGGGCATGGTGGCTCACGCCTGTAATCCCAGCACTCGGGAGGCAGAGACAGGAGGACTGCTGAGTTCGAGGCTTGCCTGGGCTACATAGTGAGCTCAGGGCCAGCTTGAACTACAAAGTGAGACCCTGTCTCAAAAAAAACAAAAAAAACTAAAAGATTACATCATCTGTACTACAAAAAACATATTAAAGAAAATCATTCAGGCAAAATGAAAAAGACCCTACACGAAAATATCTAAACAAAAGAATGCAGATAAAACTATAAATGCATATAAAAAAGTATGACAATGAAAATGAAACTAGTAAATTTATCTTTTAAAAATATTGAAATGCCTGTAAAAGATAATTGTTAAAAATGATACTGTATTGTATTTTATAAAATATAAATGTAAAAGGTGACAGTAACATAAAGGCCAGACAGAAGAAAACAGAAGTGTATTATTTAAAAGTTCTTATATTAACATATGGAAATTGGTAAATACTATCTGAAACTAGCTTGTATAAGTAAGACTTGTACATGAATGCTCAAAGCCACTTAGATATAATAACCTGGAACTGATACCAACTCAAACATCTATTAAGAGATGGATTGATATAAAAATTAGTATATTCATTTAATACCATTTGGAGTAAAAAAATTACTCTATGTTGACATATATAAGAAAATGGATGAATCTCAATTTTATTCTAAAGGAAAGACAAAAAAGGGTACATACCATACAATTATATTTACATAAATTTTCAGAAGCCACGAAATTATCTACAGTGATGGAAAACAGGTAAGTGGTTGCCTGGATATACAAAGAAACTTGGAAGTGACAGGTATCTTGATCATGGTGAGGACTTTATGGCCACTGTATTTTAAAACTTATCAATTGCACATATTAAATAGATGAAATTTTTAAAAATGGGAATTACTGGGCCAGAGGGTTAGCTCAGTGGTTCCGGTGCCTGCCTCCCAAGCGCAAGGTCCTGAGTTCAATCCCCGGTAACCACATACAATGCTGGGTGTGGAGACTCACGCCCACCAACAATCAACACCGCATACCACAATGCTGTGGGGGCTCACACCTGTAATCCCAGCACTTGGGAGGCAGAGACAGGAGGACTGCTGAGTTCCAGGTTTGCCTGGGCTGCATAGTGAGCTCAGAGGCAGCCTGAACTACAAAGCGAGACCCTGTCTCAAAAAAAAAAAAAAGGGAATTACTGTTTACTAAAGCTGTTTAAAACACAATTCTGGATTTAAATTTAGGTTACATTCTAAAAATACTTAGGCACCTACAGCCTCACAGATACAAATAAATAGATATTTTAATAAAAAACTAAGACTAACAATATAATTTATTATGGACAAAAATGGATCAGAGAATAATCAAATACTTTTTTCTTAGAGATAAAAGAACCAAGTCTTGGACTTGGACTGAGGTCTTAATACCTATAGCAAATACTTTACTGAACTGTAAGATTCACAATGATTGGTATAGTGTTTATAGGTTACAACTGAACCTTCAATATCTAAGCCATAGCAGGACCCAGTAATATCCATTGTCTGATATTTTCCCTGGAAAGAGAGGTAAAAAAGAAAACGAAAGGGAAGAAAACTCCTCTCATAATATGATATAAGCTTCCCCAATCTTTGCTTATTCAGTCTCCTTAACACAGATGAGAAAACTAAGTAGTACCATTGGAATAAATGCAGTAAGATAAATTGCATTCTATATTTTTAGCTTACTGAATAGTTTATTAATGTCTAGTACTTAAAATTTCTAAATCATATTACCAATTCTTAAGTAGAAAAATTAGTAGGAAATTGTCCATTCGTGCAGGTAAGTGATTTTTCAAATTAAAAAAAAATTCAAAAGAAAAAGCTTACCAAATATCTCTCCATTTTTGGCATACTCTGTCACAAGGTACAACATGCTCTTGGTCTCCATTACCTGTTGATAAATAATTCCATATTAGTGTGATGAGAAGGAATGCAATTTACCACAACATTCTATGGGTTTATCTGAATTAAAACTATTAAGGAATCAGAGTAATGAGCAATTTGGAAGCTGGCAAAGTTCATAAGCCGAACAATATCCTTCTGTTAATACTTTTATGAAAACTCTAGACACTCTCTCCTGGAAGTGTGGTTCCCCAGCTAGAAGTAGCAGGCATCTGTTAGAAATGCAGACCCCTAGGCTTTACTTCAGACCTACTGAACTAGAATTTACATCTTAACAAAACCGTTAAGTAATTTTTATGGACATTAACATCTGAAGTACTAATAACAAAAGTTGTGAAGATCAGCTTTTTTTTTTTGAGACAGGGTCTCGCTTTGTAGTTGAGGCTGGCCCTGAGCTCACTATGTAGCCCAGGCAAACCTTGAACTCAGCCAATCCTCCTTTCTGTCTCCCGAATGCTGGGATGATAGGCTTGAGCCACCAAGCCCGGCATCTGTAATATGAGGTACTGATTGCCAGTGGGCGTGGCCACAGCCAGTATTGTCGTATGTGGTGACCGGGGAGTGAACCAGAGACCTTGCGCTTGCGAGGCAGGCACTGGAACCACTGAGCCAAATCTCCGGCTCCTGAAGATCAGCTTTTTTTTTTTTTTTTTGGAGACAGGGTCTTGCTTTGTAGTTCAGGCTGGCCCTGAGCTCACTATGTAGCCCAGGCAAGCCTCAAACTCAGCAATCCTCCTGTCTCTGCCTCCCGAGTGCTGGGATTACAGACATGAGTCACCATGCCCAGCCAAAGATCAGCTTTTTAATACCCCTTCACTGAATTTTTAGGCTCTGTTATCATGGTACCTCAATTAGGAAGATAATAATAAAATAGAAGAATTTAGTTTATCTGGTCAATTGCCTACTTAATTTAATATAAAGTGATATTCTTTCTATTAAAATATTGATACAAAGTACTAGAACTTTAAAGCATTGTTTGAAAATTGCATCTTCATATCTCTACTGTTAAATAACTTTCATTTAAATTAGTTTTCTAGGTTTAGAAAGGAAGTATGGGACTGCCACCACTTTAATTTTTCAAACTCTACTGAATAAATGGCTATTTAGAAGGAAATTCATTTTAAAATTCAAGATGAGTGACTTTAGATTGCTTCTCTGTAGCACTCTTTTAACTGCAATCTACTGAATGACAAAAATAATTTTGCTCAAGATACTTACAGTTTAGACCTAAACAAATCAAAGAGTAAATTCAACTTTAATTGATTATTTAGTGTAAATGAAGACAGAATTATCAAGTGAATTATAGTAGTTTTATCCTTAGTTCAGCTTATGGTTTATCAGAGACTTTTAAGAATATGATTAACTTCTAAAAAAGTATCTTCTTACATAAATAAATTTGACCTCTTGAGGTCTCTTTAGCTTTAGAATTTCAGGAAATGTTCTGGATGACACACTACAGTCTCATTTTTATAAGGTATATCATAGGCCAATAGTCTCCAATAATTTTTACTGTAAATTTCCATCAGTAAACATTTAAATATATATATGTGTCTACATGCACGCATAAGCACACATGCATATACAAGTATTTATATGCACATTCACATATGTACAGACACAAATGTACATGTGTCACAGTATGAGTACATTGTGCATGTTACAAAATCCATACAAGAGGACAAAATAAACACAGCTCGAAGTTGTAGTATTTTCTTCTTACACTCCAAACATATTTGTTCTAAACCAGCTGGGTACACAGTGGTGTGATAGTAAACCAGGTCTCTCAGAACAAAAAGCTCTGATTTGTAAGCCAGTTTTTATGGTGTAATTACTCCCCTTATTGCTGATTTTGAGATTACTAACATAATGTTTATCACCTTACAAAACTTCTAAAAATTTAATAACTAGTCTCACAAACCAGAACAGACTAAGTCCAGCATACTATGCATTTCACACTTTGGGGATCAAAGTCATAGATCAGCATAATGAGTGGTTTTTTTATTTTGTGTGTGAGTGTGTGTGTGTGTGTGTGTGGTTTTTTTTTGCAGGTACCAGGGATCAAACTCATGACCTAATGTACAGCCCAGGTCTGCATAATGGGGCCTCTCGATTTAGAAACAATTTCACAATTTAAAAAAATTCTACACATGAATGAGTAGAAATTTAAAAATGTTTTATATTATTATCAAGCATGAAACACTCTTGAAAAACCTGATAAAATGGAGCCCATTACAATGGTCTACACCTGTAATTCCAGCACTTGGGAGGCTAAGGAAGATAGAGTTTAAGGTTAGTCTGGGCCACATAGCAAGTTTGAGGCCAGCACTGGCTCTGTAGCAAGACCCTGTCTCAAAAAAGAAAACAAAACCAAACCCCTGAGAAAATGTTACTTTAAAAAAAAAAGGCTCTATTTGAAAAAAGCAGTTTATTTTATAAAACATTATCCTAAAGCCAATTTTTTAAAAAAAGGTTTATTTAGGAGCCAGGGAGTTAGCCCAGTGGCACTGTGGCTGCCTGGAAACCACAAAATCCGGAGTTCGATCCCTGGTGGGGGAAGGAGGTTTATTTATTTTATCTGATAAAATAAACCCCCTCAAAAAAGATTTGGCTTTCTGTATTACAAAGTATGACGCTCTAAGTAACATAGTATTTCATGAAAAAATAAACAGTATGCTTTTTAAATAAGCAAAACTGCCATATCCTCATTTGTTACAACTAAAAACAGTTACTTAAAAGCAGTTTTGAGCAGAATATCATAGATGCACTTTTCAAATAAATAACTAACAATTTGAGAGATAATTTAAAAATTAAGCTACCAGTTAGCTTTTGATTTCCAAATTTTTTATTTAAAGAGAATACAGAAAAATGGATATATTTGGCTTATATTTATCCTTTCATAGATTAGGCAAATATAAAAGGAACAAAATGGTGATGCAAAATAAACTAAACATGAAAAGTGTAAGGATAAGCTGTACCTGATAAAGTTTGATTATGTGAGGGTGGTCTAACATTTTCATTATTTGTACCTCTCGGTAGATTTTCTCCAGGTTAACTGCATCCAGCTGAGATTTATCTATTATTTTTATGGCCACCTGCATCCCAGAGCACAAGGAAATACAGTTAGTATAGAACAGTTAACGTTTTTCAGTTACAAATCATTCTATAAAAAACATGAGATCTTACCAGTAGGCCTCTATAACAAGAGCTACTTTCAAGTGAATGCCATTCATTCATTTCTTCAACCAGTATCTCCTACATTCCTACTATGTATAAGTACTACAGCTTTTGTTTGGTAGTCCTTAGGTGTGCTATGTAGAGTAACTGCAAAATTAAACATCTTAATAAAACACTTCCCCTTTAGTACAACTATAATGTCTTTGCTCCATCTATAAATTGAAAAAATAAATTCTTTTTTTCAGTTATCTCACAAGTAATGACCTGCCAAAAAGAAGCCTAGAAGGCAAGTTCTGAAATATTATTTTTCTAGAAAAGTGATAGGTTCCACATAGACACAATTTTCTGTAAAAAAGCAAAATCTAAAGTATTAAAACTCATGTACTTTAAAAATCTAAATTGTTTCATTTTAAAAATCAAAACACAAAACCTCATGCAATTATCCTACTCTTTAACTTTCTAAAAAGAATGTGATTTTAGAAAAAATGGCCTCATTCTGTCATAACTAAATAGAAATCCCAAAAGTTTCAAGGTTAATAATGTGAAGAAATGACATTTGAAGGTGAATGACTGGGTACTCACTAACTATATGCTTTTCCATCTAACTAAGAATTATTTTAAAAAAATTAGTAGATATTTGAGTGCAAATAAGGCAACCTGATTTAAATAAAATTTTTAGTTAAATTGAGGAACCCTCACATTTAGTTCAAAATTTTGAGTTATAAAGTGTATTTCACATTTTATCAAAATTCTAAACATCATTTAGCCATATTTTGTTTCAAGGTAACTCTTTTTTTCTTTTTCTTTTTTCTTGGTGGTACTTAGAATTGAACCCAGTGCCTTTGCCTGAAACAGGGTCTTGTTAAGTCACTAAGTTGCCCAAGCTGGCCTTGAACTTGTGATCCTCCTGCTTCAGCCTTCCAGAGTTATGAAATTACAGACATGATGCACCACACCAAACTTAAGGTAACTTTTATCAGCAATGGTATGTGCCTTAACAATTCAACACTCCCAAAAGGTATGCCAGAAAATCTTTTCTGAGGGGGCCTGTCATTTCACTTGATTCCATCTCCTGTTCATACAATTAGTTTTCTTGGGCTTGTCTATCTTTTATTGTCATCTCCTAAGTCCGTAGTAAGGTCTCTTCTTCTTCTTTTTTTTTTTCTAACATGCCATGCACAGCTTGCTTCTCATTTGAATTAACTATAACCACAGAACCACCTAAGCTTCCCAGGGGAAATCAGATTATTAAACATAATATGTGAAAACCTTATTTACTCAGAAGAAAAAGGGTAATTCCTTTTATGTGAATTCTATGAAAGCTGCTTTGTTGTGTTTCATTCTTTTTGTAATCAATATAGGCCAGAAAGTTAATAGTGTTAAACTTTGATTGCTAAAGTAGACTGATTGATACTGCACTTGAGAGGTATTACTATCTCTAGCCTGAAGACATTTTAAAGACTTCCTTCCTCCAGTTGACAGAAGAAAGGTTAACACCTACTTGAATTCCCTTAATCTTCCTTAGGAAGGTAACATCAAATTTTCTAAGTAGACATATTTCGAAGAAAAGGTCTTACCCTACAATTTCTGGAGTGAGACCAGCACACCACTTGTCAACAAAAAAACTTATAATGAGATAGGTCAAAAAGTCTAAAAAATAAAGCCAGAGAGAAGGGAATAAGGTTTGTTAAAAAACCCAGAATGATTACTGTCATTAGAAAATTCTGTAAATACCCTGAGTGTCATGTTTAATGTTAAAGAAAAATTTTTGGATTCTAAACACAAATTAAATCAAAGTGTTACCCAGAGATATTGCCTCTTTTATACTTTTTGGAACCTTGGCTTCAATATTGAAAAAGTAAAAAATACATTACAAATACTAAAAATGAAAAACATCCAATTAAGCTTACTTTTTTTAAAAACTCATGACAATTCTCTTCAATTTTATCAAGTTAACAACTATGTATGTCCACAAATCTATATAATTATTTCTTAGCTACTCTTCTTTGTAAGGCTTTTATAAAAGAACTATGTTTCTCTAAAGAAAAAATGGACATGTTAGCACGCTCCTTGTAGCAGATGTAACTTCAATGCTCTAACACATTGACTCAGAATAAGTAACAATTCAATATGATTCCAATGCAACACAAGTTTATTTCTCATTCATGTAGCAGAATTGGACAGATGAAGTTAGGGGGTACATGAGATTCAAAGAGGCTTTTCTAGATTTAAGGTGTAGCTTCCAAGGGTGCTTTGAAGGCTGTCTCTATTCTAGGCCCCCTCAAGAAGTTTGGCAGGGCCCCAATGGGAGATATTTATGGGACAGACCTGGAAGTAGTGCATATTATTTCTGACTATTCCATCACTTAAAATGCAGTCACTCAAGCACCTCTAAATGAAAGGGAGGCCCAGAGACAGTTCTATCGTATGCCCAGAAAGAAGAAAGACAATGGGATGCTTCCAGCTAGGAGTCTCTGCCATTACCAAGGGCTTCAAGAACATCATAATAGTGCTTTTTAATTTTACCAGACACTTTAATGTATTTTATCTTATTTCTTAATTCTGTGAAGTAAATAAATGGCAGAAGCAGTATATGTGCAGTTGATCAAAATGAGGTTTAAAAAGTGCCATAAAAAAGCATGTATGAGGTCCTGGGTTCAATTCCTAGCCTAATGTGCCCCTACCCCAAGACATAAAACCTACAAATTTCGTAAAGGGGGAAAACATCAGGCTTTCTAAGTCCAAGTTCAATCTTTCTACTATTTCAGAGAGTCTACTAGTCACACACGTTTACAGTGCAACTACTGTAGGCCATGAAGTATGCTTCAGATAAAAACAAATGAGTAAAATCTTATTTCTAGCATCATGGAACTTAATAGATCTCCGTGAACAAGATGAATAACTTGAATTTGAAAATATGTATTTTAGGATTCCCCCCAACTTACAAAAAGACTGTTCCAATAGTTCAATTTTATTTTTTGTTTTTTAAGACAGGGTCTCATTACATAGTCCAGCCGGCTTTGAACTCACAATGAAGTCCAAGATAACCTTGAATTCATGGAGATCCTCCTTCCTCAGCCTCCTGAGTGCTGGGTTTAGAGGTGTGCATCAGCATGTCCAGCTTTCAGTAATTTGCTTTAAAAATAATCATGATCTGAGTTCTTTGGGAACTTATTCTTTGCATTCCTTTTCCTATTTAGTTATAAACATAGTACCAACAACAAACTGCATGGTCAAATGAAAATGAAAAAGGCTGAAAGATGCCATTAACCGAAGGATCTCTTTGTTACTGTTCATTTAATTTACTCAAACCTCTAATTCTGAACTATACATATATTATCTTAATAATAAGCCAGTGGAAAAAAAATAAGCCAATGAATTTTTATGACAATAGAAACATTAATATCCCTTTTACTAGTAAATAGAAGGAAGGATTCTTCTCTAGTATGGAAGGGCATACAAGATACAGCAGAATGGTTACTATCACATAGAAAGTAGTAGCACTAAATATTCAACCTCAGAAATATTCAGGAAAATGTGAATGAGAAACTGTAGTAATACTATTATGAAATAAAGTTTAATGAGATGGTCATTTTTATAGATTGCTGGTAGCAATATAAAACAGGTTATGAAAGCAATTTGGCAGTCTTTTTATTAAGTACCTTAAAAATCACCTATTCTATTAAGCAAGTCTAAAGGGTCTACTTCTGAGAAATTGTTTAAAGATAGTCTGAAATGAAATGGTGGCAAAGATGTTTGTATAATATGACTTACAGTACAAAAAAATAGAAACTGGGAAATAATTTCAGGAATTATGGCTAAGTTAATGTAAGTTTAGAAAAATGGTTCTGTGTAGTAATATAAATATTTAAACTGAAAAATTACTGGAAAAATCAGGATTTCAGTGAAGTCTCAATGTGAGTAGAAAAGGACAGGAAAAACTAGATAAAAATATGACAAAGTTATCAGTGGGTAAAAAGATCATGGACCTATTTTCCAGCTTTATACTTTTCTGTATAATTTGTCTTGAATAATTATACATTACTTTTTTAATTTAAAAAATAGAAAAATGAAAATTGTTTATAATATTTTTTTGCCTATGAAATATTAGGCATTTTCATTTTTTTATTAGTTAAGTTTCCTAGAATATGCCTGTTCTCTTTTATGATTCATGTATTAAGGAGACCATACATATGGAAAGCTTAAGATATGTGAGTTCGCGGCGGCTTGCCTGGGAACCATAGTGAGCTCAGGGCCAGCCTGAACTACAAAGCGAGACCCTGTCTCAAAAAAAAAAGCCAAAAAAAAAAAAAAAAAAAAAAAAAAAAAAAAAAAAAAAAAAAAAAAAAAAAAAAAAAAAAAAAAAAAAAAAAAAAAAAAAAAAAAAAAAAAAAAACAAAACATATGAGATCACAAGTATATAAAATACAAATGTGTAAGGAAGAGCAATTCAATGTAAGAGCAAAAACATGAATTAAAGGTTATTTTTCATTTTTCAAACTAAAATTTAATGGTAATGTTTTCTTTTGTTAGGAAAAAATATTTGTTATTGAACTAATAATTTAATACTATAAAAGAAATGACTAAAATAATTTCCTACCTTAAAAAGTACTTAAGTAAATTAATGAAAAAGACAATGCAATTTAAAAATGAGCCAAATGATGGGTGTGGACGTGCTTGCCTATAATCAGAACTCAGGAAGCTGAGTGAGGAAGGATAGTGAGTTTGATGCTAGCCTGGGCTACATAGTGAGCTACTGCAAAACAAAAACAGTCTAAAGATAAACAATTCATAAGAGAAATGCATGTTATCATCACATAATACTATAACCAAAGTAATCAAAGAAAGTGTAAAGTAACGAAATATATATTTTTATCAATAAAAAAAATAAGTAACAAAGGACATTATCTGTCCCCCCCCAACTGGCAAAGATTTAAGAAGTAGCATTCTTGGGAAATTATGTTCTTCCTGGTAAAAAATAATAGAGAGTCCCTTTCTGGAGGGTAACTTGGTATCTCATGGTATACAATACATAATCTTTCATCCAAGAATTCTACAGCTAGAAAATAATTCCCTGAGAAAATAATCAGGTAGTGCACAAAGTTATAAAGGAATGCCTGCTGTGTAAAACCACCCTGTATGAACAGGTGACATCAATTTATTACATATACGTAAAATGTATAAGAGGATAAGAACAAAATGTGCTAAAGTTTTTTTTTTTTTTTTT
>PVIC010047766.1:0-13738 GCA_004025085.1 Thryonomys swinderianus | reverse complement strand
GCGAACTCAGCAATCCTCCCGTCTCTGCCTCCCGAGTGCTGGGATTACAGGCGTGAGCCACCACGTCCGGCATTGTGGTATGCGGTGTTGATTGCTGGTGGGCGTGTCTCCACGCCCAGCATTATATGTGGTTACCGGGGATCGAACTCAGGACCTTGCACTTGCGAGGCAGGCGCCGGAACCACTGAGCTAACCCTCCAGCCCCCTTCCCGGTGTCTTAAAGGCAGTACATGATACAGGGACTCCTTAGTGCAGAAGCCACAATGGGATGAAAGATCTTCAATCTTTTTAACTTCACATGAACGTTGCTTTCTAGATAGAATAAGCAGTTGCAGAGAACATTTGGATGAACCTAATCTCCCCAGGTGACTTCTGTGTCCCCAAAGATGTGTCCATCCTAAGATCTTATTCTAGAGGTTACCATCAATGTGCTTTCAGGTCAACCATGTGCAGTCCACATCCATCTTTTCGTGAATGATCTTCTCCCATACAGAAAGGAAACTCTCTCTGACATCTCCCACATTAGAACCCGTAGGGCTCCATACTCATGTACTCCTTTCAACCCCTGCACACAACACAGTTTAGAAAGAGCACTATTAAGTTCCTCCCAGGAAGAGACAAGTAGATGTTTCCACCATTTTACCACAGCAGCATACATGTTCTTCCGCAGACCACAGAGCATGTGCGTGTTAAATGTTAACAAGCCCAAGGAGCTATAAAAGTGGCAAGTTGCACAGCACAGAGCCACACTCCCCACACAGTTTATTCATGCCTGATTCCTCACTTCTGATGCCAACCAGTTGAGGGTTTGGAAGAGCATATGATAAATGTTTTCCAGTTTAAACTGTCTAGACAATAAAAACTTTTCTGTAAGTTGGTGCCCCTATGTACTTCTTCTGCACACTACATACATGTACATGTACCTTTTTGTGTTTTTGTTTTCTGCAGTGCTGGGGACGAATCCTAGGCAAGCACTCCACCACTAAGCTACACTAAACTCATGAAGTCCATCCTACAGGAGTTCTTTAGTCCTCTACATGTTAGTCTCTTCTTCTCTTCATCTCTGTTGTACACACTAACAGTCTTATTTTTAGTCAGATGTTAAAGCCTTCACATCCAGAAGGAAAAAGAATCTTTTGTTATTTTATTGTTGCAAATGCGAGGAGGGACACTACACACCTAAAAACTTTCTATACCTTAATGCCATGTTTGTTTTAATAAACCTAAGAGAGTAGGACAGGGAAAAGAGAGAGAGAAACAAGAGTTGTAGCTCAATGGCAGAACTTAGCATGTACAAGGTCTAGGTTCTATGTCCACTACCGAAATAAATGAATAAATAAGCCCAGAGCTTAGAACGGCGAAGAGCAGCCTGTTCCACAGGCCTGAAGGTGGCCGACTCTCTGCAGTACCCACCAGGATGAAAAGGGACAGGAAGGCCTGGAGTGAAGGCCTCAGCAGACATTGCCAGAGCTTAACTTCAGAGGCCCCTCCTATATTTACCTGCTTCCAAAATCTCAAGCAAGTCAGAGCTGCTCCAGAAGCCCTGGGCTCTGGCCACAAGCCAGCACTTTGGGAGTGAGGGTGGGGGGAGTTTCTGATCTGGTCAAAAAGCAATTTGACCTCACTCAGGGAAAGGAAGGAAAGACCTGGACAACCCAGGTGAACAGGACTCACTGTGAGCAGACAACGTAACAGCCCACTTGAAGATACCAGGAAAATAAGGCCTACCTGAATACTGAAGGACATATGGCTGATGCTGTTGCTTGTGAAAATATTGCTCTACGGATGTACCCTCCCTTCTTCACCTCTCCCATTGACTTATGTACGCGGTGAGTCAGCAGCACTGTCCCCCCTCAATTTACATTCTCCCAGAACTTCAGATATGACTTTACTTGGAAATAGTCTTTGTAGCCGTAATGAGTTAGGGAACTCGCCAAGAAATGATCTTGAGTTCAGGGTGAACCCTAAGCCGTGGGATTCATGCTTGTCTTCATTTCCTGTGATGCCATAATGGTCTAAGAGTTGGCCACTGGAGTACCACCTTTCAACATGCCCCATCACTCCTGCCAACTCTTGCTCCAGGCTCACTGTGAACTTTTCCTGTCCTGGATATATACTCATCATCTCTTTAAGGTGCTCAGTGCCTACAACGGGCACCAGAGTTCAGAAAACAAGCTCCAGGCCCAAGAGCACTCGATGCCTATGAGGTACTGGGAATCACTGTTAGGGATAGAGTGAAATGTGTTTTACACACCATGGGTTTGTATTTTAACACTTTCTCTACATACAAAGTCTTAAATTATACTGTTGCCTCCAGTTCTAATCCAACCTTTCCGGATCCTTCTTTGCCTTCCCTCGTTCCCTAGTTGTATCTCTTTCCTCCCACATTAACAACATACTTCTCATTAACCCCATTCCACAATTCAAAACAAACACATCTATAATACTATAAAAATCAAACCTGCTCAGACTTATTTTCAGGTGATGGTTGGTTTTCCACATAAACTGAGGCTATAGTATAATCAAAGCACCAAGTCTAACATTTATTTAATTAAATTAGGTCTCTTCCTCCTCCCACTTGACCCCTCAATGTGGCCAAGTTATTGACTTAAAATACAATTATGTTCATTTACTTGTGGCATTCAGTTCTAATTTCCCAGCCATCTTTAGTGACTTGATTTTTTTTTTTTTTTTAAACCGGGATCGAACTTGGGCCCTTGTGTGTCCAAGGTTGGCGCTGTACCACTGATTTTATTTTTGAAGGTGTAGGACATCAACATATTCCAAGAGTCAAAACACACAAAAAACATATAAGAATAAACTGAGAATAGAAGAAAACTAGCTGAACATTCTAATACCATATATGAAAAGCACATGGCTAACATCCTCATGGGGGAAAGATCAGAAACTTTTCCTCTTTTTTTTTTTGGAGACAGGGTCTCGCTTTGTAGTTCAAGCTGGCCCTGAGCTCCCTATGGAGCCCAGGCAAGCCTGGAACTCAGCAATCCTTCTGTCTCTGCCTCCCGAGTGCTGGGATTACAGGCGTGAGCCACCCGCCCTGCAGTGTGGTATGTGGTATTGATGGCTGGTGGGCGTGAGTCTCCATGCCCAGCATTGTATGTGGTTACCCAGATCGAACTCAGGGCCTTGCGCTTGTGAGGCAGGTGCTGGAACCACTGAGCCAAATCTCCGGCCCCAGAAACTTTTCCTCTTAAAGCAGGAACAAAAGAAGAATCACCACTTTCAACACTTTCACTCAATGTGCTAATGGAAGTTCTTGACTGGGCAATTAGGCAAGGAAAATAATAAAATTAGAAAGGACCAAAGAAAACAATCTACTTGCAGATAGCAAGAGGTTTTATTAATTTTTTCTTTTATTAATACACGTTTGCAGTGTCTCCCCTTGATTATTCATTGTGGGGAGGTGGTGCATGTAGACAATCATGTTCTTTTTACGCCTTTCCCCTCCCCACTCTCCCTCCTCCCTCCATCTCTTATACAATATGATCTCACATGTAGAACAAGATCCACAAAAACACAATTTAAGTTTAATGAATTAAGCAAATTAAGATAGAGAATCAATACATATAAATCAGTACCAATTCTATAAACTAGTAATGAACAATCCAAAAAGAAAATTAAGATGACAATTTTAGTATAATAGTACCATTAAGATGGCAGTTTCACCTAGAATGGCACTCAAGAATAAGAGGGTTAGGAAATGATTTAAGTAGGGATCCAAAAGACCTGGTATACCAAGAACTACAGAACACTAGCGAAAGAAATTAAATAAGACCTAAAAAAGCAAATTAAATAAGACCTAAAAAAAACATAAAGATAGGGCCAGATTTAGCTCAGAGGTTCCAGCACCTGCCTAGCAAGAGCAAGGTCCCTGGTTCAATCCCAGTAACCACATACAATGATCTGATATTGGGTGTGGTGACTCACGCCCACCAGTAATCAGTGCTGCACCCCACAATGCTGGGCGTGGTGGCTCACACCTGTAATCCCAGCACTCGGAAGGCAGAGGCAGGATTGCTGAGTTCAAGGCTTGCCTGGACTACATACTGAGCTCAGGGCCAGCCTGAACTACAAAGCGAGACCCTGTCTCAAAAAAAGAAAATAAAAAAGCATGAAGATAGACTCAATACAGTAAAGATAATAAAATTTTATTACAGCAGTCCCCAAATTCAATGCAATTCCTATCACAACAAATGGAGAAATTGTATGCTTCATTTCTTTTAATTTTAATTAATTTTTAACTTAAATCGTTGTGTGTGCCCAGCAGCTACCATATTCCACGCCTCTGCAATGACCAAACTGTCTCAGAAATTTAACTGCACATGTGTTAACTTTCCATCGGGGAGGGCGTGGGCTCCATTAAGCTGGGAGCTTTAGGGGCTGAGTGGGGGGGAAGTCCACACCTGTGAGGCAGCAGCAGCCACAGTCTCCCTGATAACATCGGGAGAAGTGACAGCGTGCTTACTGAAGCTCATTCCAGCACAATTAAAGACACACAAACTCACACACACACACACACCCTCTTCCTGAGGGAACCAAAGACCTTCTAAAGGATGAGCCACTTAGCTGAATTAGGTTGAATTTTTCTGTAATAATTTCCTTCTCTTTGGCTTTTGATTACTTTTTTCTTTCTTTTTGGCTCTTTCAACGTTAGGAAAAGAAAACATGCCTGGAAATTCCACAAATGATACAAGCTACAGCAACATAATTTCCTATTTTCTGAAAATTCTCAACATTGTTCAACCATTCCCTGGCCACACTGTTAATACGGTCTTTAAACAGATTACACACCACATAGTCTTTATGACAACTACACAAGCGAGCTCTTCAACAAAACCAAATAAATACATTCTAGAAAAAGGAGTTGGGTACTAAACCCCAGACAGTTGCGGCCATAATTAGTGGGCTGCAGCTACTCTGGTTGCTTGGATTTTTATTCCAGAACTCAGGAACCCTGAACTCTTTTCTAACTAGTTTCCTAAAGCTGAGAACAATACTAACCCAAAGAACCTAAAATAATGTTTTCTGAACAAGCCCTTTTAGCCCAATGGTCCTTTTACAAAATTGGTATTAACCACACATACATGGGCGGCTCAGCCAATAAAAATGCAGACCAAGCTGGCAAGGAAGGGTTCCTCTGCAAAGTGAAGCCCCAGGATTCTTTTGCTTTGAAACTCTGCGCACCTGAGTGAAACTCCGGGTCCACTGAGCAGTCCCCCTAGGGTTCCCAAAGAAGGAAGCAGCCTGAGGAAAAATTTCTTTACAAGAGTCACAGCCAATGGATAAGTGTAAAGAAGGGCAGCACTGCGGAGCCCCCTGTAAACCCAAAGAGTGAACCCAAAGAGGAGCCCTAGGGGGCCAGAGCTGGTGTATATATAATACAGGCCCAGCTCCGGGCTCCCAGGAAATACACCACAAAAACATCGGAAAGCCTATGGCACCTTAGAGGATGGTTATAAACCTTGGGCAGGGATAGCACTTAGTAGTCTCTTTCTTGCCCCCAAAACGAAGCCGAGAATTACCTAATTAGAACTCGTCAAAGGAAGACTCACAAGAAGTCCACGTACTGGGAGCGCTCCGCCTCCCCCCAACCGGCCTGGGGGCCCCCGGCACTTCACACCCAGCTCTCATTACAATGATAACGACTCTTCTCCTGGCCTCCTGGGGAAGCATTCGAAAGGACCAGTTCTCCAGCGGAACCTCCTGAAAGGGCATTCATCTTCCTATCTGTCCAAGGAGCAGTTTCATATCCTTGTGTATCTATTCCACTGCCATCCACAACCGAGATGCCAAAGGAATAAACAGCCACATAGAATTCAAGGTCTGTCAGGCTCTAAAAGTCCCCTACAATAAGTGTAGGCTAAAGCTTAGTGCAAGTCCCATGCACCATAGAGACATACAAACACCAGCTACGACCCCATTCTGCATTCACGATAGGAATAACGCTGAATGAAAAACAGAAATGGCACATCGTTTCAACAATCTGCAGGCTGCCGTGACTAAAACTGACCCAGCGAAATGTGTGTTTTAAACACATTTTTTTTTCACACACACAAAGTATGACCCAGGATTCTTGTCATTTTTCTAACTCTAACTTGCTTTACTACTCAAAAGGCAGTCTCGAGGCAGGGGGTGTATCTCAGAGGCAGAGCACGTGCCTGGCAAGCTCTGGCTTCTATCCCCAGCACTGTAAAAAGATAAAGAAATAAAAAAGTGCGACCTCATCGATAAGCCTCTCGGTTACACTGAGTGCGCCACACGGTGATCAGAGTCTCAGGGTGACATTCTTCTCAAGGGGACACCAGGGCTCCACCTGATTTTACTGTCACATATAGTTTCAAATGTGTAGTTCTTCTTTGCTTGGTAAACAGCTGTAATAAGAAAAACATGTTGCCTCACTTTATAAACAAAAACTTTTGTTTCCACAGTCCTCTTAGACAACATGGTTTCCCTTATTTTCTTCTACAAGGATCAATATTATCTATTATGACCATTACTCCGGGGATCTGGGCCAGAAGTAAACACCACACCATTGAAGTTTGAGGATGGAGGACTCTACAACCCCATCACTCCCAACCAAATCGGGTACCCTGCCTGCAGCAAACAGACTTCCTGCAAAAACTTAGAACACAATCCTTTGCAATAACTCGTAGATGTGTTTATGTAGTGAATTTTTTCATGTATACAATATATTCAAATTAGAGACTCCTCTTTACAACAAAAAAAGATCCTAAACACCCAAAGCGGTGATCATAAAATTTTTGTTCATAATTTGAGTAGAATTATCATATTCTCTGCGGTTTCTGTCAACCTATCCAGTCCAGGAGAAGAGAATTACATCCCGCACCTTCCTCTATAGTGTCCTTTCACTAAAGAAACAAAATTACCTCCACTTAGGCTTCAGAAATGAAAATAACTCTGGATAGCTTTGCGCGTTAGACAGTGCTTACTTTCCAATGGGAATGGTGGTTTTCTCCACTCAGGAATGCAAAGGACTTTCCTGTTCTTGCTACAGCTTTGCCTGGGGCAGTGGGAGCATTGGCCTTCCTCATCCTGCAGCTGAAGGGTCCTGACTACAGTAACTCCCACAGATGCAGCCCACGCTGCCCCGAGCCCCAGGGTGCGGGAGGCTGCATTACTGCCCAGGCAGTTAACCACCCAGTAGCCATCAGCACAACCTACGCACCCGCAGGTCCAACAAGCTAGTTTAAGAAACCACTTTCCCAACCAAAGGCTCTCAGCGTAAAAGAGATGGTATTTTTGCAACGGAGAGGTCCAGGAGGAGAGTCCAGAACGCAGATCGCATCAGCAGTGATGGGCAGTAATTCTTCTGTGACGTGCATCGTGCACCCTTATGTTTTAATGGGCAGGACGAGGACTGAAATTCAAACTCCTTTCCCAGTTAAGTAATGGGAACGTTTGACACAATCATCTGCCTAAACCCAACTCGTCCTCCAAGAGCGGGGCCGGCCAGGACGGCAGAGCTGGTTACCTACAGCGCGCCGTGCACAGCGGGACTCGGGAAGGTCTCTGAGCGCCCCTCTCGCGCTACCCCCTAATTCCCACCTGCCCGTAGGAATGTGAGGGGGGCCAGGAATACTGAAACCCATTTACATGCAAGGACGTCTCACAGTCCTGGAATTCAACGTGAACCTCATCTGTCTCTAATCCTGCCAAGCCTGGAAGCCCCGCCCTCTCTCCCCCTCCACTGCAGGGTGCCGGAATCCCGCCAGGGAAGCGCGAGCCGTTGGTGCTCCGGAGGTCCGCACTGCAAGGACCAGAGTTGCCTCTTCCGGGCACATAGGCAGGTGCCCTGGGCTCCTCCACGGAACGTCCTCTGCGCCGCTCCAGGAATCTCACGTCCCGAGTCCGCGCGGCCGCGCACGCACAGCGCCCAGGGAACAGGGAGTGTCTGTCCCTCCAGGAGAAATCACCAGGAACCCGCCCCACCCCCAACCCCTCACCTCCCAGGTCCTGATATCCGGGGATGGCACTGGGCCTCCCACTTCCCAGGGACCTCCGACGCCCTCACGAGAAGCACCGTCTAGGCCACCTCCGGGCGGCAGGAAAGATTTAAGGGCCAACAAAGGAAAGCCAAGCGCTCTCATAAAGGGGTGCGGAGTCCAGACCCGAGCTGCAAGCAACCACCGAGCGCGCCGGCATCAGCCCAACCCAGCACGGGAGCCTGGGGACAAGCGGGGAACTAAGATCTGTGTGCCCTGGAAGGATCACATAAGTGCGGAGTGACCGAGCCGAGCCCTAGGACCCACGGGCACGTATGAGGACACCGGTCCCTCCAGGGCGCGCACCCGCGCTCGCGGTTGCACACGGGCACTCAGACTCTCGGAAAGCCAACCTCTCCCCGGCCTCTGGAAACACTTAGGCGGCCCCAGAGCGCAGCTTATTGGAACCAGCCCCAGGCGGCCGGGGGTGCGGGCCGGGGCGCGGGGCCCAGCCTGGCGCCGGGCGAGTCCGCACGGCCTGCCCGGCGCCCCTCGTCCAGAAGTGCCGGCGCCAGCGCGGCGGCCGGGGCACAGCGGCCGAGGAAGGAGCGGCCGCGCGAGCCTCGAGCCCTCGCCCGCGCGCGGAGCAGACGCTCGGTTCTACCTGAAGTCCGCGGCGAGGAGAGCAGGAGCGCGACGGCAGCCCAGACCGTCGGGGCGCACCGCGGCGACAGTCCGGAGCCCTGGGCCATGCTGCAGGTCGTGCGGGCCGGGTCGCCCTCCGCTGAGCGCGGGCTTCGGACCTCGGGCGGAGATGCGGGGCCACACCGCCTCCCCTCTCTCCGCGCGCTGCTCCTCTTTCTCCCGGGCGCTTCGCAGGCTGCAGCCCTCGGGGACCTCGTGGTCCTCCACTCCTGGCGCGAAGGCGCCGTCAGACTCCCGCGGCAGCGCTGGCGGGCTCGAGAGGCTCCGGGGGCGGACTCCGCGTCCCGCCGGCCGCCCGGACGAGCACGGGGGGCGGACCGGGGGCGGGCGGGCTCACTGGGGCTGAGTCCCCTCCCCGCCCGCCCCTTGGGCCGAGCCGGCCGGCGCCGACATCGGCGCCCTCTGCTGGAAGAACGCGCTGGACGCTCGGCGTGAGGCCACGGCTGGGTCGCCGGCATTGCGTCCTGCGCCTGAGGGAGCTGACACACAAACGTTGCGCCCTGGAGGGCTCTCGTCGGACTTTACCCGCTCTGCCCGTGCTGCAGAGGCTCCCCAACAGTTGTCACCCTCCTACAGGAGGAGGGACGCGTGGAGACCTAGACCTCAAAGCAGAAACTCCAGGATTCACTTGACCCAACCGGCGTCCAGCCGGGCACGTCAGAGAGCCGCTATCCCAGAAACCCTCGGCGCGGAAGGAAGCGAAGTGAGTTCTTGGCAGAGATGTTCAAGATGGGAACCTGGCCGCGTCCCCGCTGGCCTCCTGCCGTCAGGACAGTCGAGTCTCTCCAGATGCTCCAGCTGCTGTGAGCGGAGCTGCTCGGAAGGAGCCCGCGGGAGCGCGATGCTATCTGAAGCCACTGGCTTTTGGTTTACTGCTAAAAACAAATTGTGTCATTTTACCCATTAAAGGCAGAATATTATTTGTTGCCTGCAATACCCAAGAACATGCATAAGTAATTTGCTTCACTTGTAAAAGACATTTTGAAAGCAATTCAAATAGCATATTTTCTTGCTTATTTTTGGTTTTGCTTAGCACATGGGAAGGTCTGAATTTGCAAGGACGGATTCTCCTGTTTGTAACTCAGGAATTGTCTTTGTTTTTCCTCCAGTGGAGAAAGAATTTGGATTCCCCTTGTTTGGCGAGATTTGTCTTTTAACTGATTGCCAAGCAGTTTGGTTAGTGGTTTGGTTTTAGTTTTGGTTTTCTGGAGTGCCGCCCCCTGTTAATTGGGGTGAATTAAGGAGAGCACTGGCTTTGGTGCCAGACCCGCAGGGCTCTGAGTTTGCTTGCTGGAGTTGACACACACGCACACAGAGCTTCAGACAGAGCAGGAAACAGGAGTTCTCCACCGTCTGCTGGCAAATCTCCTGAACCAGCAGCCCTGGTTCCACCCCTCCTCATATTATTCAGACCTCTAGCTGTTTGTCCAGGGAACATCTGACACCCTTTTCTTTCCTATTACAGATTAGAGGGACCGATTACAGCAGGCCAGAAGCTGCAAGTAATCCAGGGGAAGACTGGGACCCCATTCCAGCTTAGCTGCACCCTTATCCTGGACTGGGTAATAAAATCATTATCAAACTTCCCAGATCTGCCCACACCGGTGTGGTCTGGACTGTGGGTTGCTCTCCAGAGTGTTTATTGTGAGGGAATTTTCCTCCCTTTACTTTGGGTAGAGGGGACTTATAGATGTTTTTAGAGTAACTCAGGTTTTAAGACTTACTCTTAAAGTACTTGGACCCCCACATCTAGATCTAGTAAAAACTAGACAGGAGCTGTGGAGAAGGGTCTTCCAGCTCTGCCTTGGGAAATTGGCCACTCAGGAAAGCCCCAGGGGCTGTATACCTCAAGGAAGGAAATCCTGACACTTTTGGTGCTTGCCCACAACTTCCCATCAATAAGTCTAGCCTGTTTTCCCCTGCCTCTTACTTCCTCCTTCCCGCTTTTTGCTTGGTTCAGAATTGAAGGATAAACACAGCAAGACTAAAAGGATCAAAACACAAATTTTCACCAGTAAACAAAAAGTGCCTGCATTCTAAGGCCAGACTGGAGCTACATACTCTTTCCCACCTGCATTAGTTGTCAATTAATGGCCACAAAAATTTTCCCAAAACAACAAAATCTTCAGGCCTAACTATTTATTTCAGCTGTTGTCTTGGTTACTTCCTTATTGCTAAGACAAATACCCAAAACTCACAAGTTAAAGGAAGGAAGGTTTATTTGGGCTCATAGTTTGTAGAGGTTTCAGTCCATAGTTGTCTGGCTGCAGACCAGGGAGACATGACAGAAGGACATCAAAGAGGAGAAACAGTCCATGGCAGGGAAGGCAGAAAGCAGCAAGCAGCATGCTTGCTGTCTTTACCTTTTATCTCATCCAGGCTATAAACCTTTTGTGCAGCGGGGCTTCTGTTTTCAATCAACCCATTCAGCCACATCCAGAACTACATTAATTCCAATCAGTGGCTTAATTTAGTACTACACACCTTAATCCACATATCACACACCCTAGATCCAGTCACCTCCAAAAGCCCTATCTATGAGCACATGAGGCTTTGAAGAGACTTCTAGATACAAGCCTTACAGCTGTCAACCAGAGCTGCAGTCGTGGGAAGGCTCCACAGGCTGGAAGATTCTCATACATTAATCTTGATAGCACATATTGGGCAGTTTAGTGCTGGAGATGGTCCAGTTCTCCAAGTCCCTGGCCACATGAACTACTCTGTAAGGCCCCTTGGACATCTGCAGAGTATGGCAGCTGGCTGAACACCCTCGCAAAAAAAAAAAAAAAAGTCTGGTAGAAGCCACAGTGATGCCTTTTATAGCCTAGTCTTGGAAGCACACAGTATCATGTCAGTAATGTCCTGCTGGCTGCCTGGGTAGGTCCTTTTTATCATTGCAGCACATAGAAAAGCAGAAAGGAAGACTGGAGAGCAACTGCCACACCACCATGAGGGCCATTGTGTGCATCACATGACAGCAGCACACAAGGGGAAGAGAAATAGCATGTTTGCTATAAGTAAGAGTGACAGGATGAAGCCAAGGACTCAAATACTGAGCTCTAGCAAGGCCAGGCAAGTGTTTGTGGAAGAACATTCCAGATGCATTAAGGAGCCACCTGGGATACTGAGAAACACAGAGACCAGTTCATGGTTTAGTTTAAATTTTCCTAATGAATGGTACTATTGCATATCTTATGTTACATTATAGTAATGGTGCATTTCTTGTGTTTATTGGTCCCCTTTTTTTCTCAATTTTTATTCTTTACTTAAGCACACATTTTTTGTCTTGATTTGGTTTTGTTTTGTTGAGATAGGATCTCTCTATGTAGTTCAGGTTAGCCTTGAACTCACTATGTAGCCCAGTCTAGCCTTGAACTCATGGAAATCCTTGTGCCTTGGTCTGGTGTGTACCACTATGCCCATGTTCACAGTACATAATGATCACACTTCTCATGAGTAGTTGGTACATGTACATAACATATCTCAATTCATTTGTTTATTATCCCCTTTCCCTCCCTCTTCCTGTCTTGCTGTTAGTATACCTTCTTTGTGAAATGTCTTTTCAAATCTTAGGTTCATTTTTTAAATTGTGTTGTATGTCTTCCTTTTAAGTTTTAAGGCCTCTTTATAAATTCTGGTACCAGCTCATTTCAGTCATTTCAAACAAAAAGACTTCCCTTACTCCCGTATTGTCTTTTAATTTTTGTTAACATGCTTTTTCTCCTCAGCCCCTTCCTTCCCTTCTCCTCTACCCGCACCAGTGTTGGAGAGCGAATCTAGGCCCATGCATGTCAGGCAGTGAAGTCCAAGTGTCCATTTTCTATATTAGTAATCCTTTTTGTGTCTGAGTAAATAATAAATCAGGAGGAGTTAGGCATACCAAACCTTAACAAACTGCTGTGGAAAGTAAATAACTACAGTTTAGTACCTTGGGGAGGAGGGGTGATTGCAAACCAGTGCGGTACGATTTTCATTTTTCCCATTAAGAAGGTAAGCCTTCCCCTGTTCTGCTGGTAACAAATTCGAAAGAAAACACACACACACGCAAGATACACAGCCAAATTTGTCAGAAGATATGTCTCCATTTCCCTACTCAACACTCATTGGCCTGGCCCCTGCACCCACAAACTCGTTATATATTTCCCCACAAATGGAAATACAGTTTTAAATCCGATGCCATTCTGAGGAGCAGGACACAATCCCACTCCATCCAGCCAGGACTGTGATTCATCACCTTCTCTTGCGTATCCACACTCTGTGCACTCCTGGACTGCTGTAGTACCATAGCTCATATTATGTAATCATTATTTTCTCTAATAATAGTCCCAAAATTCAAAGGTAGTGATGCTGGCGATTTCATTACAATATATTGTTATACTTGTTCCATTTTATTATTATATGCTGTTCATCTGTTACTGTATCTCAATGACCAGTTAAACTGTATTATAAGTGTGTACATATAGGGGAAGAGAAAGTCTATAGGGTACAGAAAAAAAAACGTGGACCATTTACAGATTCAGACACCCATGAGACATCCTGGAATTAGAACCCTTGCAGGTTTGGAGGTGGCTATATTGTTTTCTTTCTCCTCACTGCTTTCCAATCATTCTGATAATCCACTTCCTCAGTAATAATAGCGATCAGTACTCTGTTCCACCCTAGGGCCTTTTCTTTTTGTTCTGATTTAAGTTACTAGGGCTCACTATGTGTCCTTGGCTAATCTCAAATTCCTTGTATCAAGAGATTCCCCTGTAGAGTTTTCTTCTTGCTATAAATTGGCCACATGCTAGATTTGGAGCTACAGAATCTGATGTCTGCCTTAATGGATTTTAATCTTGATTTGGTTTCATTTCTTTCTATTTCCATATATTGGAGAGGGAATGTTTATTTTGTGCCATTATATGTTGGAAGGGTTTAACTTTCTTTTTATTTATACAGGAGGCTCACAGCTAAGACTTTGCTTTAAATCTCAGACTTTGGGCTTGGACTACTGTACCTTTTGAAGTGGGAGTATTTATCTTGTGCTATTGTATGTTGGAAGCATTTAACTCCATTTTTATTTTACAGGG
>PVIC010047765.1:0-13750 GCA_004025085.1 Thryonomys swinderianus | reverse complement strand
AATTGCCAATTTGCACTACAAAGCTTTCAGGAATTTTGATTAGCAATTTTAATAAAAAATCCATATACCAACTTGGAGAAGATAAACGTGTATACTTTTGTTACTCTGGTTTAGGCCTTTCCATCAACATTGCTCTTTTCTTTTTTTTCTTTTTGCTTTTTTGGAGACAGGGTCTCGCTTTGTAGTTCAGGCTGGCCCTGAGCTCACTATGGTGCCCAGGCAAGCCGCCGCGAACTCAGCAATCCTCCTGTCTCTGCCTCCCGAGTGCTGGGATTACAGACGTGAGCCACCACATCCGGCATTGTGGTATGCGGCATTGATTGTTGGTGGGCGTGTCTCCACGCCCAGCACTATATATGGTTACCGGGGATCGAACTCAAGACCTTGCGCTTGCGAGGCAGGCGCTGGAACCACTGAGCTAACCCTCCAGCCCTCCAATACTTTTCATACTACACATTATTTAAAAACCCACAGAACAAACTTCTTGCAGAATTTTAAGCTTTTGGCCTACCTGTTCTGAACACCTTGCCCCAAATTTTATTAAAAGCTAATATTCCTTAGGAAGCAATCACATACATGGGAAAAATTATGATCAATGCTTAGGCCATAATTACTCAAACTGGAAGAAACTCATGCATCCAAGACAAGGAGAAAGTCTGTCCTCAGGTGGCACATGACCCTGAAGACTTCACACAACCACTAAGGTTCTGATAACATGCTGGGAGAACCTTCTGCAACAAATGGCAGCAGTGAGCATATCTGTGGAGGTGGTCCTGGGGACAGCACATGTCCTCATGGTGACCTGGACCCTCCCTTTGCTGCACATACTGTAAGTTGACTTGAATAATTTCTTAATTGGTGTTTGTCTCTCCTTCAAGTCTACATAAGGCTGCCAGGGGAAGGTCTCCGTGTTCTGCAAGTCATTGGATTCACAGTGCTCAAACAGAGAGAAGGAAAGTGAGGGAGGGTAAAGAACAGAGAAAGAGGAAGAGGGGAGGAAAGGACATGCCTGTTTCACAAGGGCACCATGGATCCCAGTCAGAGACACTTAGACTGGGGGAGTGGGCTCTCATTTCCACCTGGAACAGAACAGGGCCAAAAGGGCAGAAAACAGACAAGAGTGGCAGTTCCACCCCAGGACGGGCTGCACTGAGGGGCAAGTCCTAGGCAAGAAAGGGCTCTCCAGTTGACCAGCTGTGGTGCACGGGACACAGGACACAGGACACTGCACTAGTGTGTGTGAATGTGTGAGGTTGATAGAAGGAATCTATTAGGATTTCTAAATACTCAGCACATATTTAAGTGTGGATTTGCATCTGAATTCTAAATAATCTTCGGTCTGGAGAGATCCAGGAAAATCAGAGAAGGGGTAAGGAAAAGGACCTGGTAAGTTAGGGTAGAAGTGTAGTGTGGCTATAAAGCCAGTAACTTGGGTATTAGCAATAATTTTACCTGTTCATAGCCTTATTTTTTTTTTTTTTGAGGCAGGGTCTCACTTTGTAGATCAGGCTAGCACTGAGCTCACTATGTAGCCCAGGCAAGCCTGGAACTCAGCAATCCTCCTGTCTCTACCTCCCGAGTGCTGGGATTACAGGCATGAGCCACCACGCCCGGCACATAGCCTTATTCTTAACGAAATCTGAAAAAATACTAAAACTAAAGCCACAGCAGCTCACTACCCCCCAGACAGCCATTAGGAGTTGATATGACCACTGCAATTGTGAGACCCAAGATTAGCAGTAAAAAGAATAATCAGCAAATGACTAAGTTTGGTTGACTAGATTTTTACTAAAAGGTAAATTTTAGAAACAATAGCCAATAGGTTTTAATTTTGAATCTAGGGCCCTACATCCTTTAGTCTCTGCTAAACTGACACAAAGTACTCACTCTATTTTCAACATATGAATATCAAATATATGCTAAGAGAACTCAATAAATGCCCATTAGGCCTTATTTTTCAGATAAACTTGGGAGTTCTTTACATAGGGGTTTCTCAGTGTTATTGCCATTGAAATTTGAAGTTTAATTCTTCATTGTAAGATAACATAAACTAATTTGTGCCCTTTTCAAAATAATATATGTTGGGCATCCTGACTCCCAGGACCTCACTGTGCGGGTTTATTTGGGAGATAAGATCTCTGAAGAGGAACCTGAAGTAACTGAGGTCACACAGTAGGTGCTGAGCCAACACAACTTGTCAGAAGAAATGCATGCACAGAGGGGGACCACGCTGGCACAGAGATGGCAGCTGTTCACAGGCCAGGTTCAAGGCCTGGAGACGCCCTGGGTCTTCAGACTCCCAGCCTGCAATGCACTGTTGGTCAGGCCTGGTGTGTGCAGTGTGACACTGCCCAGCAAATTCCCCAGCGGGGCTGACACCCAGAAGCACACCTGGCCTCTGCCTGCCCACATGGGTACCACCCTAGCACCCCTTCTCCAGTTATCAGCCAAGAATCTCTACATACTGTTCAAATGTCCTCTAAGGTACAAACCCTCCCTGCCTGTCCCATCAAGCACCTTCAGTTACCTGTGTATGCTCCAGCACAGTGACTGACACATAACTAAGTAGGATATCAAATATTTATTGAATGAATCTATGTGCCTGGCTCTGCATCCTTGGTCTTACTAAGCCCTTGAAAACTCCTTTTCCTGAAATAAAATAGTAATTATTCCCAGGTTAATTTATGGTGGAGTGTTTAATGTTTAAGAAACAAGCAGTTTGCACTGTGATATAGACTCAGGTAACTCTGTAGGCAAAAGTCACACTTGCCATAACCTTCTGTTAGACAGGCTCACCCTCCTTACCCTGGACCTGCTGAGGCTTGGGGGGTACTGCTGTCAGCTTCTTACAGCCCCTGACTGGAGGCAGATGCAGTCACTGGGATGAATTCTTCTCTAACCACTGAGCTCAGGGCACTGAAATGCTAAATTGCTACCACCGTGATGCTCCACACTCAGAAACCCAACAAAGACCCTGAGGATGGCTTCAACAGCGACGGTCTGTGAAAGGAAAATCCCACATCCTGTCTGTGGCATGGTCTAGAACTCAATGTTTCAACCTTGATGCTTTTGTGGCCATGTTATTCGAGAGTGGATATGTCTGGGTTGTGGGTGGCTCTAAAATGCCAAAGCCCTGTTTCAGGGTGACCACTGCTCACAGACAGCACCACCTGCCTGGTGCACCAACAGCTCAGAGTCTGTACCTCATCGCTCACAGGATGCCGCTTTGAGGACATTTTTCAGTTTGACCTAGAGTCATTTACAAATCCATTCAATGCACTTTTTTTTTTTGTGGTACCAGGGATCGAACTCTGGCCTTTCTGCTTCCAAGGTAGGCCCAGTACCACTTGAACTAAATCCCCAGCCTTCACTGCATATTTTAATAGCTGGGAGTCACAGTGTTAGTTTCACTGATTTAAGTAAAAAATACTAGAAGTAGTCATTTTAAAGTACCTCAGAAGAAAATGTCTACTATTTCTAAGTTATTGTGATTTTAAATATTTTTTGACTTCAAAAATTGTAATACTAACATTGTTACTTCTAAAAAACTAATAAACCTTTTAAAAATTAAAATACTAACTTTGTAACTTAAAAAAAAAAAAACTTTGTGACTTTAAACTGGAATGCTACTCAAGCTTTATGTGAAACACAAGTCTAACGAACACTTCCACTTAACCCAGGCCATGATGACCAGCACCCATGCACTGCCAGGGCATAAATGATAGTAGAACACAGGTGTCCTTAGCACGACTGCTCCAAAAGGAAGACTGAAAAGAATCCTCTTCTGAGACTGGTTCTCTGTGGAAGAAAAGGGGTGGCTTGTGGATATCCTGAATTGGAAACCAAACAAATCCCTTTGCGAAATAGTGAGGCTAGGAACAAGTGGATGTAAGTATTTGGAGGCAGTAGGCAACTGACCAAGTGACAATGTTTTAGAACCATTTTCTTGTCCAGAAAGCTAGAGAAGAATGAGAATTAGTTAACCAGAACATGTAGATTTTTACATCTTTCCTTGGTCATTTATAAATATGAAATCTACATTCAGCAAAAAAAATCGGCCATAAGAAGCTCACAGCATTAAGAGTTGGCAAAGCCCCTAGTTCCTATTGCGTTTATTTCTTGGTTCAATCTCAGCACTTTCAGCTGCTCTTGCGCGGCGGTTCTGTTTTGGGCTTGTTTCTAGGTCTTGAAGATCATTTCTAAAAACAGAAAGAAATGATGTGTTAGAAAGCAAGGATCATTATTCCATAATAACTTCTGGTTTAGAAATACTTTCACATGCATTATGCCACTGAAACCCCAAAGAGCTTTCTGTGGATACACCTGTAATTATTATTATTGCTACTTTATAACACAGAAAGCACTGAATTCTCAAGGATCACAAAAAGTGACAATCAGTAGTAGATCCTTTCTGAATCAAAATCTTAGCAGGTCTTTTTTTTTTTTTTTTCAGACAGGGTCTCAGTTTGTATTTCAGGCTGGCCCTGAACTCAATATGTAGCCCAGACTAACCTTGCACTAATCCTCCTGCCTCTGCCTCCCATGTGCTGGGATTATAGGTGTGAGCCACCATGCCAGGCCAAAATCTAGCAGTTTTATGTTTCTGTTAAATATGTCAATAATAAAAATCAGGAGAAAAAAGCTTCTTCTGTCCTAAGAAGGCCAGTTTGTCAGCCAGCTGGGTCTGTACAGTGATGTGACACACAGCACTCAGCCCTCCAGAGAAAGCCAGCCACACAGCTTCTCTCACTGCAAGGGGAGCCCTGGAGAGGCGTGGAATCAGCCAGAGTCTTGTGAATTCTTTCTTTTCCTGAGGTACCACATTTTGTTACAAAATAAACCTTGAAGGTGTTTCCTTATCTCTGAAACTACATAACAGCCTAAGCCAAGTATATAATAAAATCATGGCTGTTTAAACTGTCTTATTACCAGCAGATGAAATCAGGAGGCTAGATTCTGATCCTGGTAGGACCACTAGCTATGGCCCTTGACCTAGTCAACTGACCTCCCTGAAGCCCAGCTCTCTCTCTCTGTGCAATAAGTGTTTGGACTGGATGAGTACGTGTATCCTTCCTGCTTCAGTAGTCATCTGCTGTCATCAAGTGGTGGGAATTGTCTTCCTAGTGCATTCTGACACTAGTGATTTTGAGATGTCATTATTATCAAGGACAGGCTTCAGCTCAGCATGTACAAAAGGAAGCCACTGACAAAGTAACCTTAAATGGTATTAGTGGAGAGGAGACCTGGTCACGCAGGACCTCCTGAAGCATGTTAAAGACCCTAAGAAGAACAAGAAGCTGTAGTTTTTGAGCACAAAGGAGTGACTAACAGGGATGAATTCTGCACCTTAAAAAGATCATTGTAACTTCAGGATGGTGATCAGATTGTAAAGAAGCCAGAAGAAATGAGAACAGACACAGTAAGAGGCTGTTGTGCCATTGAGATACAAGAGAAGATTGGGTTAGAGTGATGAGGTGGGAATAAACTGATAGGCTCCCCAAACCTAAAGAAATGGGCAGACTGGACAAACAGGCCATGGAGAATAAGACACCATAAATGACAACTAGAATTTTTTACCTTAAGAAACTAGCTGAATTTTTCGGATCTTTTACATAGAGTATCACATTGTCAGCAAATAATAACAATTTAACTTCTTCCTTAATTGTGAAATTCAGTAGAGTAGCTAGATAGAAAGTCAACATTCAAAAATCAATGGCTTCCTTATACATGAATAACAGACTTACTGAGAGAGAAACTGGAGGAAAATATCCTTTTACAATAGCATCCAAAATATGAAATATCTAAGAATCTAATAAAGGAAGTAAAAGCCCTCTACTTTGAAAACTACAGCACTCTGAAAAAAAGAGGTGAATAGTTGGAGATTTAACTCAGTGGTTCTGGTGCCTGCCTGGCAAGCACAAGGTAGCCCTGGTTTGATCTCTGGTAACCACATACAACAATGCTGGGTGTGGTGACTCACACCCACCACCAATCAGTACCACAAACCACAATGCCAGGCATGGTGGCTCACACCTGTAATCCCAGCACTCGGGAGCCAGAGACAGGAGGATTGCTAAGTTCGAGGCCTGCCTGGGCTACATAGTGAGCTCAGGGCCAGCCTGAACTACAAAGTGAGACCCTGTCTCAAAAAACAAAAACAAAACAAAAACAAACAAACAAAGTGGCCATTCTTCCAAAACTGTTATAAAGATTCAGTGCAATCCCGATTGAAAGCCCAATAGCATATCTCACAGAAATACAGAAAATAATATAAAAATTCATCTTGAACCAGAAAAGACCTAGAATAGCAAAAACAATTCTAGGCAACAAGCACTTGGCAGGGAGTATCACACTCTCCAACCTGCAACTATACTACAAGGCCACTATATTAAAACAGCATGGTACTGGCAAAGAAACAGACCTGAGGGCCAATGGAATCAATTAGAAGATGCAGAAACAAGTCCAGACACACTAAGCCACTGCATCTTTGACAAAGGAACCCAACACCCTTAATGGAGTCTCTTCAAGGAAGGGTGCCAGAAAAACTGGGTTTCAAACTGTCAAAGATTAAAACTAGACCTACAACTTCACCATACACTAAACTAAAATTGAAGTGGATCAAAGATCTAAATATCAAAACAGAAATACTAAACTTTCTGGAAGATAGGTTAGGTAGAGCTCTGAAACACTGGCATAGGAAATTGTGAAATTGGCTGAAGAGGAACACTGGAAAAGAATAGTGTTTTTATCTTGTTTTTAAAATCCTTCATGGAGGGATGCAGAGTAGATACGATGAAGTGTTCAGATTTGAACTTTCTGAGGTCTCAAAAATATCCAAGAGAAGGGAATAAGTACACAGAGGATATGTGTCTGGAGCTCAAGAAAAGTATGGACAGGAGATATAAACTCACTTGGAAATCAGTTTAATCTTTTTTTTTTTTTTTTTTTTTTTTTTGAGACAGGGCCTCTCTTTGTAGTTCAGGCTGGCCCTGAGCTCACTATGGAGCCCAGGCAAGCCACCGCGAACTCAGCAATCCTCTTGTCTCTGCCTCCCCAGTGCTGGGATTACAGGCGTGAGCCACCACGCCCGGCATTGTGGTATGTGGTGTTGATTGTTGGTGGGTGTGAGTCTCCACACCCAGCATTGTATGTGGTTACAGGGGATCGATTGAACTCAGGACCTTGCGCTTGCAAGGCAGGTGCCGGAACCACTGAGCTAACCCTCTGGCCCCAGTTTAATCTTGACCAACACCAACAATTACTGGCCTTGCTGAGGATGAGCCAGTGAAGGATGGAGAAAGAAAGCAAATGGAAAAGCAAGAGGAAACCAAGGAATTGTGTCTTAGGAGCCAAGGGAGGTAGATCTGCTAAGAAGCTATGGAAGTAAGTGTTCTGTGGGCAAGTTAAAGTTCAGAATGATGGACTGGCTGAAAATGCTGAAACAGAAATAAACGTTGAGATAAGGACATAAAAACTCCAACTGTAGACACTACTTACCAAATTACAATGGTAGCTGCACAGGCTACCACTGGCTATGAAAATCAAGTGAAAAAGACACTAAGAGGCAGAGGGCACCTACTGAAGAGAAAGAAGGGAGAAAGGATGGAGTTCTAGACAACAGAGAAAAAACAAGGAGAAGGAACCATTAGCCTCAAGAGGTGATATGTCCCTTTAATATAACTGGAGAGAATACAGATAGCATATATTGACATAGGTAGACCTACACACTTTGTATTAGGGAGGTAAGTATTCTCATGTAATAGCTTCTATTTTTGGTATAAAAGAAGGGATTTAGTTTGCTAATGACTTTGACTCAGTATTTTAGGCCAAATAACTAAACTGTCCACAGGAATAATTTAGAATTACAGAAACAACTTCTGATAAATAAGTAGTTACTACAATATGATACCATTCTTTTTAAGCAATGTATAGAAATAAGTAGTAAACACGAAATATTTACTGCACATGTGGATTATTACTTTCTCAAACCAGAAAGTACATTCATTTGCTTAAAAACTAGCTACATGGAATCATCATTTTTATGTTTATTTTGTGATTATGAGAACTCACTTGTGTGATACTTCCCAGGCTTCCTCTTCCTCCAGAAGGTCTCGTATGATATCTGAGCTGGAACTAAGATGACATGTGTGTCAGTATTGCCAGATGATAAGGCTGTGTGGGTCCACTGCTATAAGTTCTACAAGGTACCAGTTGATCTATCATGATGGAAGACAAACCAGCAGACCAGTAGTGATCACCTGCACAGGAAACTTAATAACGAGGGGCACAAGGATGCACGGGGTCACTGGGTATGTTCACCATCTCGACCATGAAGAGGGTTTCAAAGCTGCATACATACATGGAAACTCAATTAGGCTGCACTTGAAACATTTAGTGTATTGTATGTCATTTGAATTTCATAAAGCTATAAAAAATAATCAGTAATGAAAAAAATCACTAAGGTTCAAATAAATCTTTCAACATAAAACCTAGATCTAAATGGAATACCATCATGACACTTTAATTTCCTATATCAACCAAAGATCAAATCCGGTTTTATTCACTCCACAGCACCATGAAAACATAACTTTAAAAACTGAATTATAGTGATGAGATTCATAAGAGCTAAGTTCTAAAGTAGTTTTTAGCCTCTTCTTAATCAAAGTAAAAAGAAAATTTAATAATTTCAATCCTGCTAATAATGGTAATTAGTTATAAATGCAACATGGCTTAAAGTATTACATCTGTGGCCTTAACAGAAATACAACAAACTCTATTAAGGCTCTTAGTAGTTTGTTCTTTCCCAAGTCAATACAAAATTACTTTTAGAAAGGATGCGTATACATCAATATCAAAAAGCATTTCTCCCGGACATGCAGCAATCCAGTGCTGTGAGCACTGTGTTGGGTAACTCAGCAGTAACTGTCACGTGCTCTGTAACTGTCACGTGCAAAGGCTGGAAAACCCTGTCCTTGGAAGAGAACAGACCGGAAGTGCTCATGCCAATCATACTTTTAGTGATATTCCAATAAACAGCAAAGGCTTAAAAATTAGGAGCTGGAATGTAGCTCAGTGGTCCTGAACCTGCCTGGCAAGTGCATGGTCCTCAGTTTGATCCTTGGTACCACTAAAAAAAGAGTTTAAAAATTATGAAGATGTAAGTACCAACAAATCTTTCTCAAATACTTCTGACAAATTACTTTGTTTTGTTTTTAAGGCATGAGTAAGTTTATTGGGTAGAATTCCTTACACTCTTGAAGAGAACAGAGTATGGGCTCTCAAAGGGAGATAGACATTATGGCCTGGCACTGGGTTAGGAGTATTTGTGTGGGTTTGAAGGTGGAAATTCGTACATACATTACAGCAATGTTTTTGGATGGTCCCTAAGTAAAGGAAGGACCATAGAATCATTAAACATAGTTCAGGACTTCCCCTCAAATTCTGAGCATTCTGAGGGGCCATGGGCAGGGCTGCCCTGCCTATGACTGTGTGGGTGTGGAGAGGCTGCACACTGCCAATGTGCTGCTCACTGTTAGTCCAGTCCCCTAACTGCAGGGCGTGAGGTCACATAGAGGTAGTAGTACTTTTGGTATTTACTTCAGAAAGAAATGAGAACAATTACCCAGTCACTGATGCTTTTGGTGTGTATTTACTCAGCATAGCAGTACTGCACATGCACATGTGAGACCATGTTTTGCCCGGAGGCAATTCTTTGTGTACAGGTGCACTGGGGAACAGTGGTCCAACTGTGCACAGGGATCTGCTGCTTTTTGTTGCCCAGACAGTCCCTGCTCAGAGGCAAATGTCTCTGAGAACAGGCATAGGGCAATTTATCATCCATTTCACCCGGAGCTGGCTTAAGCAGGCTTTCCCATGAGATAACACAAGAAATGCAATTTTTATTAAGACAGAAGGGAGAAAAGTGGAAGGCCCTGAAAGGAAATTAAGCAGATTTCACCAACTTTATTCTTGTCCTAAGAGAACAACCCATTACTGAGAAAGGTTTATTCACTGTCACCCCCTTCGCACCAAGAGGATTCTGAACCTTCCTATTCACAAGATGGCAACTCTTGTGCCGTACTTCAGAGATAACCACTCCAATTCATAGAAAATGGGAGCTGCTTTAATCTAACCTGTCCAACCCCTCCTTTCTACTACAAAGCCATCCATCCTTTATTACCTAGATAGGATTCACAGAGGCATTTCTTAACCTGTTTTCTTTATTATTTCTCAAAGCAACCTTTTTAGCATCCCCCCCCAATTCTCCTCATGCAAGTTTAACACCACAAATATAATGTCTATCCTTTTATGTATTGTATGTATGTATCTGTGTTTTGTATGTAAAAGAATAAGGTTTTCTTGTTCCATTACTTGAGCAGTACTGGAGACTGGACCAAGGTCTCTACTGCTGCGCTGCATACACGATTCTGTTTCTAAATTTTACTTTGAGATGGGTCCCATTAAGTTGTCCAGGCTGGCTCAGGAAGCTTGACTTGCAAGCTTCCTGCTCTAGCCTCCGGAGTAGCTGGAATTGCAGAAAAGTACCATGGCCTGCCCCATTCCTCTCTCTCTTGCTGAGAATGAGTGAGCTGAGAATGGGAACTAAAGCTGATCCTTTGTTTCTGGATTGTGCAAGAGTCACACAGAAAAGAGCCAAGTCAGCCTCTTGCCAACAACCCCCTCTCTGCATGTGTGTATGTGTGTGTGTGCACGTGTGTGCACACACACTCTCTCTCTCTTTTTAACTTTTTTTTTAAATAGGAAAGTCACAAAGCAGTTTATTAAGCAGGATGGCCAGGCTTGTCAGCTAACTTAGTAGAGTTTATTCAATTTACTGCATCCCAGAGGCTTTCAAATCACCAGCATGAACCACTGGTTTGTTAAAGGAACATTATTTGTGAACACTAATGGCATAAACCTGAGACATTCGGCTAGGCTGCCTCACTGGAAACAGATGGTAGAGAAGGTTTATAGAAAACACATCTGTGAGTGGTCTGCACTCTCTTCCTGACTTCAGTACCACTGTCCTGCCCAGCAGACACCTCAAGCCCTCATTCACATTACTTTTCCTTCTGCTCCACCCAGGCACCCAACCAAGTGACTCCCAAATCATGTATGGACTGACAAAATTCAAGAGAAGTACAACAAAATTTGAACACTTTCTGCTGTATCTGTTACTTCAATTCTAGTCACCTCTGAATTACTAAGTAGGGGAGATGCTAAGACACTGAATATCAGAACTGCTGGTTCTTAAAAGTGATATACATCACTTAGTCTACTCAAAAGCCACAGTTCTGAAATTAAGTTTTACAAATAGGATTTTACAAAGAGCCAAGGCATAAATGTCAGCATCACTAAAATTGTCACTCACAGATCTATTCTTGTAAGTAAAGCAATTAGTATTTTTGAGGTCTTACTTATGTTAACATGCTCTGACAATCAAAAATTTCCTTAATATACTTTACTTTCAAGACATTTAAAAAAATCCTCCACTAGAAGAAAATTACATACTCCATTAGACTTAGGGTCAGGGTACGCATAAGCCTACACAACTATAAGATTTAAGTGCAAGGCAAGGAACTTTTCAGGGTAACTTTGAGCTTCTCTCCTTTGGGTTTGGAACATTCTAAAGACCAGATTCCAAGAAGCTGGATGAACCTACTTGTGTCCACTTAGTTCTGGTACACGAAAGTTATAGATTCTCCCCAGATAGACAATCAAATCACACCCTGATTTCATCCTCAGTCCAGGACCTGGGGGACACTGTTATACACGAGAAGTCGAAGAAGTCTTATTGGTAACCACGGATTCTATGACTACCCAACTCTCTGCTTTGGAAGATTCTGGGAGCCTGAGTTAAGTCACCCACACTTAATTTTTCTTATCTTCATGTGTCTGCTTCCCACTGGCCTTTGTAAAATACTGTATCTCACACTTCTCATTCTCTGACCAAAAACCCCACAACTTCTTATCAGACAATGGAAAATACTGTTTTTGCAAATCCTTTTGTAGTATTCAATTTCATCCAAACACTAAAGCTGAAAAGATAACAAATACTCTAGCCAATCTATGCCTAGCAATGTTATCAGGGGAAAAAATGTCAGTAAGTTTAGTGAGTGGCAAGTGAAATCGGGTCCTATTTCTGTCACTTACTGAGTGACCCTTGGCAGTCTCAGTCTCCCTGCAAAGTCAGGATAACACTACATGCACTTTACAGATACACTGTAAAAGACGAATTGGTGTTGACACATCAAGTGCTTTGCTAGAGTTTGGAATACAGTATCTGTTCCACAAATGTTTGTTTACCAGGTCCATTTTCATAATATGGACTTGAGTATGAATTAACTGAATATTTGTAATTATGTCAGTTTCAGCACTGTATTCCAGTTTGTAGACAGGTAAGTTATATTTTGTAGGTAAGTAGACAGGGCCAGCTCTCAAGGAGCCAACATGGAGAGCAACTGAGGCACATTCACTAGTTGGCATTATGAAAAAAAAAAAAAAAAAAGAAGTACTACTTCCCCTAATAATAAATAGCAGTGATTAGTATTCTAAAAGGAAAGTTCCTTTTACATGACTTGTTTTCCCATTTGATCCCCAATTAATCATTACCTGGGTGACTGTACTTATAATTTTTTAAATTGAATTCTTTATTGGTACAATTTATATACATGCCACAATCACACATAACATTGGGGAATTTGTACCAATATATGACAGTCAATTCTCATTTTTACCCATATCCCTACCCACACACACCTCCCCACCCCCTATATTACATAATCTTTTATTTTCTTTCAGAATTATATTTATTCCTTCCCCTTATTACATTCCCACACCAAATTTCCTTTGGAAACTTTCCATTCTACAAAGACTGCATACTTTCTAGAACTCATTTGCATCTGCAGGTGCTCATATCAACGAGAAGATCTGGTATTTGAATATCTGTGATCTATTTCACTCATTAGCGTGTTCTCCAGGTGTATCCATTTGCACATAATTGAATCAATCTTGTCATTCTTTATGGCACAATAATACTCCATTTTATTAAAAAACCACATCTTCTTTATCTACTCTCCAGTGGATGGGCATTTGGATTGTTTCCAAGACTGAGCTACCACGAACTCAGCTGCTATGAACAAGGGGGTACATCTGTCTTTCCAGTGTGACTTTTACAATTCTTTTGGGTATATTCCTAGCAGGGGGATAGCAGGGTCAAATGGGACCCCTAGTCCTAGTTTTCTGAGAAATCTCCACACAGATCTCCACAATGGTTGCACAAGTCTGCAATCCCACCAACAGTGGAGAACAGTTTCTTTTTCTCCCCACAGTCTCACCAGCATTTATTGTTGGTTGATTTTGTAATAGTGGCCATTCTTTGTGGAGTGAGATGAAATTTCAGTGTTGTTTTCATCTGCATCTCTTGAATGACCAGTGTGATGTTGAACATGTCTTCATATGTTTCTTAGATGCTTTGACTTCTGCCTCTGAGAAGTGTCTATTCATTTCAGATGTACATTTTTGAATTGGGTCCTTAAACTTGGGGAGGCTGATCTGTTTAAGTTCTTTATATTTTGTAGATAATAGCCCTTTGTCTGATAAACAGCTAGTAAAGATTTTTTCCCATGTTGTTGGTTGTCTTTTAGCAGTGCCAGTGACTTCTTTTGCTGTGCAAAAGCTTTTCAGTAGGGTGAGATCCCATTTGTTGATTCTTCCTGCTACTTCTTGTGCTATAGAGGTTTTATTCATA
>PVIC010047764.1:0-13754 GCA_004025085.1 Thryonomys swinderianus | reverse complement strand
TGAACTACAAAGCAAGACCCTGTCTCAAAAAAAAAAAAAGGCATAAAGGTCTAAATATTAAAACAAAAACATTTAATCTGCTGGAAAATAGAAAAGGTATATCCTCAAATCTCTCAAAGACACTGGTGTAGGCAAAGACTTTAAGAAAAAAAACCCTTGATTGCGCAGGAACTATGACAAAGAACAACTGAGATTTCAATTTATTAAAAAGCTTTTGCACACCAAGAGAAACCACCAACAGAGTGAGGAGACAACCAACTGTATGGGAAAAGATTTTTGCCAGTTGTCCCTCAAACAGAGGACTACTATCTAGACTATATAAAAAACTGAAAAAAATTAGACCCTACAAATTCAAAGACTCAGTCCAAAATGGGAATCTAAAATGAAAAGATATTTCTTAGATGAACAAGTAGAAACAGCAAATAAATGAAAAAATGTTCAACATCACTGGTCATTCAAGAGATGCAAGGTAAATCAATACTGAGATTTTATCTCACCCCAGAAAGAATGGCTATTATCAAGAAATAAATCAGGGCCAGAGATTTAGCTCAGTGGTTCCAGTGCCTGCCTAGCAAGTGCAAGGTCCCTAGTTTGATCCCCAGTAACCACTTACAACAATACTGGGTTTGGTGGCTTACGCCCACTGGCAATCCGTAACACATACCACAAATGCTGGGCTTGGTGCCTCAAGGCTGTAATCCCAGCATTCGGGAGACAGAGACAGGAGGATTACTAAATTCAAGGCTTGCCAGGTATGGTGGCTCACGCCTGTCATCCCAGCACTTGGGAGGCAGAGGCAGGAGGAGTGCTGAGTTCGAGGCTTGCCTGGGCTACATAGTGAGCTGAGGGCCAGCCTGAACTATAAAGCAAGACCCTGTCTCAAAAAAAAACAAAAAAACCCCCAAAAAACAAAAAACAAAACAAAACAAAAAAAACAACAAAAAAAACTAAATTCAAGGCTTGCCTGGGCTGCTACCTAGTAAGCTCAGGGCCAGCCTGAACTACAAAGCGAGACCCTGTCTCAAAAAAAAGAAAGAAAGAGCCAGGCGTGGTGGCTCACGCCTGTAATCCCAGCACTCAGGAGGCAGAGACAGGAGGATTGCTGAGTTCGAGGCTTGCCTGGGCTACATAGTGAGTTGAGGGCCAGGCTGAACTACAAAGCCAGACCCTGCCTCAAAAAAAAAAAGAAAGAAAGAAAGAAAGAAAGAAAGAAACTAATAGGGCCAGAGATTTAGCTCAGTGCTTCTGGCGCTTGCCTAGCAAGTGCAAATTCCCTGGTTCGATCCCTGATAACCACATACAACAATGCTAAGTGTGACTCACGTCCACCAGCAGTTAGTACCACTCACCACAGTGCCAGGCGTGGTGGCTTATGTCTGTAATCCCAGCACTAGGGAAGCAGAGGCAGGAGGATTCCTGAGTCTGAGGCTTGCGTGGGCTACATAGTGAGTTCAGGGACAGCCTGAACTACATAGAGAAAAAAAAAAAAAATCTGCTTAAATAAATAAATAAATAAATGAAAATTTCAAAAAGAAAGAAATTAATAACAAATACCAGAGGGATTGTGAGGCAAAGGAACCCTTCTTTATTTTTGGAGGAAGTGTAGACTGATGCAACTACTGTAGAAATCAATGAGAAGATTCCTCAAAAAACTAAAACTAGAGGTTCTATTTGATCCAGCTATTCCTTCTTCTGAAAAGAATTAAAAGCATCATACCACAGCAATATATACACATCCATTTTTATGGTGGTACAGTTTGTAAAAGTTACATTTTGCAAACAGCCCAAATGTCCATCAACAGATGAATGGATTTTTTAAAAATGTAGTTTTGTTATACAAACTCTGCCATAAGGAAGGATGGAATCAAGACATTTCTAGCTAATGGATGGACCTGGAGACCATACTCTTAAGTGAAATAAATTAGGCACACATTTAAATATTGCATTTGTTTCTCTGATGTGAAAAACTGAAGTGAAAATCAGGACTAAAACATGTAATAGACATTGAGAAATGGGGAGAAATGTTCAAAGGAGAAGAGGAGCAAGGAAAAAATAGGAGGGATGGGAAAAGGGAGAAAAAAATGGAAACAAAGCTTTTATACATAAGGAGGAAGAAGTGTTGAAGGGAGGGGAGGTATAAAAGATATATCATGTATAGGTACAAATCCCCTATGATGAATGTTATCAGTATGTACATCTAAAATGTATTAAAAGTGTTTTGCTTTAAAAACAAGTGTTTGAATTTAAGACCATGTGGATAAACCCCGTAGGTCTTCTGTATACACTTAATTAAGTCTCTTTCTGTCTTTTGGATCTATTATGTTTCCTTTCTAAGGTCTCTGGCAAAGGGTGTGGGTAGAACTACTATATTATTCAGTTCAAATTCCCCTCTCTCTGTTTTTCTCCAAAATTTCATACCTCCAGTCCTCACTCTAGTGCACTGTGCCCCTGACTGTGATCTCCAACAACCAACGGGCTTTTCTTTTGGAATCAAGAATCTTTAAATTCTAAATTAAGCCTAAATGTAAATACCAGCTTTCTACCATGTGTTGATTTCAGTAACCTCTTGCAGTATAAAAACCCATGACAGTATGCCCTGTTTTCTTTAAGCAACAGAAATTGTTAGTAGGAAAAATGTTGAAAAACTATATTTCTCTGACTTTACTGTGAATCACAGGTTTTCAGAGTCATTTGCTCATAAGTGGTTGATTGATTGATTCATTCATTCATTCATTCATTCATCCACTGACCACATGGAAGGTCTCTTATGCACCAGAAGCCAAGGTCATGGGCAGGAGCAGAAGAGTATTTCTCCTAAAGGTAGAAGGCTAGGTTTTGCTTCTTGATCTGTCACAGCTGATGTGACACTGCACAGGTCACTTCCCATGTTATCTGCAGCTCCAACTTTACCTAAAGAACTCAGTAGACATGCAAGGCCTGGCGGGACCTTTGTGAATGACATCTGCATTCATATGCACAGGAACATGCACAGAGCACAGAAGCCCGTAGGCTCTCTGACCCCTTCTGGCTGCCTTGTGTTCATTCTGTTTTCTAAAAGAGGCTGTATAGAATCCAAATGGTCACAAAATGGGGTTAGTATAATAAATTCAAGGGTGGGTGCAAGAGAAGGAAATACTTTAGATAAACACAGACATGCATTGTTTAACTAGGGGCCGTGTTCCAGGAAATGCCTTGTTAGGTGATTTTGTCATTGTACAAACATCAGAGTCTTTGTAACACAACTCTGTATGATACAACCTACTGTGTCCCTACTCTCTGTGGCTATAGGATGTATGTGTATAGTGTGCAAAGATCGGTAAATATTTAAATTTTTTAAAATTAGGACATACACTGTCATTAGTCTAAGTGTTCAAAATATTACCCTTGCTTTAAATACATGTATCTTTTTTTTTTTCCCTAAGATAGGGTCTTGCTTTGTAGTTCACTGTGGCTCTGAGCTCACTATGTAGCCCAGGCAAGCCTGGAACTCAGCAGTCCTCCTGCCTCTGCCTCTCGAGTGCTGAGAGTACAGGCGTGAGCCACCTTGCCCAGCACTGTGGTATGTGGTATTGATTGCTGGTGGGCGTGAGTCACCACATCCAGCATTGTATGTGGTTACCGGGGATTGAACTCAGGGTCTTGCACTTGCAAGGCAGGCGCTGGAACCACTGAGCTAAATCTTTGGCTCTATCACATTATTCTTGACAATGTGTTTTCTACTGTAATTTTAAAAAATTTTAAATATTCACCATATTTTTCAGTCACACTGTGTGTGCGTGTGTGTGTGTATGGGGTGTGCCTGCATGTGCACACAGGCACACACAAGGACCATATGGTGGGAGGAGGTGCATAGCCAAATGTCCTTAAGACCATGAAGAACAGAACAACACAAGAGGAAATGATGTAATTAAGAGACAGGGTGGGGCAGGATGAGATGGATGAGTGGATGAGGCCTCTGCCTCTGTAACACAACACACCGTTTCACAGTGAAACTGGTGTTTTATGAATTAGAAGACGTACACTCTAAAATGATAAAGTACAACATAAGAGCCACTATGGAAATCAGTGTGGAGACTCCTCAAAAAATGAAACTAGAAATTCCATGTGACCCATCTATTCCCCTTTAGGTGTCTTCCCGAAAGACTTAATGACATATTATAGTGATACAGGCATACTTACCCTATCATGAATTATGCTACTGTAAACTTGGTATGCATATGTCACATGCACTGACTCCCCACAAAGAATGTAAACATTATGTACTATAAGCATATACTAATAAAAAAGTACAATAAATACATAAAACAGTAACATAGTCACTCATTGTCATTATCAGGTATTACGCACTACAAATAACTTCACTGGCTATACTTTTATGCAGCACAGTTGGTCAATTTATACCAGCATCACCACACAAATGTGAATAAGGCATTATGCTACAGTGTTACAACAGTGTTAAGAAGGGTTTTAAGCTGCTTTATAATCTGTGAAACCACAGTGATACTTGTGGCCCACTGTGGATGACAGTGTTAGGCAGCACATGACCACAGCACAGCCCAAGTCCAGACAGCTCAGAGAGGAAGTGTCCCTGTTCCGGCTCTGCCTCCAACCAAAATCTCTTAGCATCACTGGTCTTTCTTTTTTTTGTTTTGTTTCTCCAGATTCGCTTTGTGGTGGAACTCGTATGGCCTTTATCTTTGTTTCTGGTCTTGATCTGGCTAAGGAATGCCAACCCGCTCTACAGCCAGCATGAATGTGAGCATTGGGGAAGCCTGGCCAAGCCTGGGAGGCACTGCCTGTCCCTTCAAAAGGAAAGACTTGGGAGGGTACACAGGGCGAATTTGCTTATCAGCATTTCATGGTTACAACATGCAAAAGACATTCATCAGCATTACACAAATGCTGATGAATGTTTAATCCTACACATTTGAAGAAATATTTGTATGTGCTACTGAAGGAATATGCAATTGATTTTCTGTTCTATTTGTTTTGTGGGTTTTTTGTTGTTGTTTTGTTTTGGTTTGGTTTGGTTTGATATTGCTGATACCTAAAATCTCACCCTTTTTAAAAAATTTTTTATTTTTTTTGAGACAGAGTCTCACTTTGTAGTTCAGGCTAGCTCTGAGCTCACTATGTAGCCCAGGCAAGGCTTGAACTCAGCAATCCTCCTGTCTCTGCCTCCTGAGTGCTGGGATTACAGGCGTGAGCTACCACGCCCGGCAGTCTCACCCTTTTTAAGCAGAGCAGTTGTTAGACGATTTCTCTACAATAGATCATTTTAGTTGTTTTTCAGTAAAGCAAGGCTGCTTTAGGGAATACATGGTACAAAGTGCTTGAGGGAAAAAGAATGGCTGCTATAAGATACCATCTCTGGGCTCCCTGAGGCCTCTGGACGCCCATGACAGCCACCTTGGGAAGCCCAGCTTCTCGCTGGCCAGGCTGGCACCTCTGCCTCTAGGCAGCTGATGTGGAGGCCTGGGGAGTTATGAAAGTTGCTCTGGCCCGTTATTGGTCTTCACCCTCTTGATTGTCAGTTTTCAGTTTCTATTTCTCAGCCGGCCCCTATCCTAGTGTCTGCCAGGAGCTCCTATCCCAGTGGTGCTGCATTTAGGAGGAGATAAAATGCACAGTTCTGGACAGGAAACCAAAACTCTTTTCCTCCGGCACCAGCAACCTCCCAGAGTTTTTCCTCGAATCCTCTGCACCTTTACTGAGAAACGACCAGCTCTCTCTCTCCGTACTTGGGTCCCAGGCTCTGTGAGATTAGAGGCTGATGTTCTGAAACAATGAGTTTCTGAGAGGCCACTCTCAGGGCTTGGGCTCTTGGTGGTCTGCGTGGTCTGGTGACTAACTCTGCCTCTCATTTTCCTGTTTTCAAGGCCATTTTCCTAACAAGGCCATGCCCTCTGCAGGAGTGTTGCCATGGCTCCAGGGAATTTTCTGCAATGTGAACAATCCTTGTTTTCAAGGCCCCACCCCAGGAGAATCTCCTGGAATTGTGTCAAACTATAACAACTCCGTGTAAGTATTGAGCTTCTCACCACGTGGGGAGGAAGTTGCACACTCTCACCTGGCAGGATGCTTGAACTCAGTCCACATGGGCACAGTTTGTAGTCCTCGTATTCCAGAGATGTGACCTGGAATCTCATGGCAGCCCCTGCTCCGACATGCCATCCATCTGCTTGGGTGGAGTCACCATGTGAGAAAAACTCGGGCCCTCCCTCTGTCACTTGTGAACCTAGATGGAGCTCTCTTTCTTTAAAAGCTTTCTTGGAATCTAAGGGGTAAAAGAAATGCCAGGGGGCATGGTGAGGATAAATGAAATCAGCTTTCCAAGATAAAGTTTACTTCTTAGAATCAGGTTCACAAGGTGATATTCACTTCTTGGGAGAAAAATGACAAAATGTAAATCCTCTTTCTTAGTTGCCATTGGTGCTCTTTTTTTTTTTTTTTTTTTGCGGTACCAGGGATCGAACTCTGGCCCTTGTATGTTCAAGGTTGGTGCAGTACCACTTCAGCTAAATCCCCAGCCTCAGGTGTTCTTGAGAGGTAAGATTTTGGAATGTCACCTGAGAACTGGGGCTGAAGACTCTTGCAGGAAGCTGATGAAAACTGATGAGCTCCTCTTCAGAAAAATGGACCCTCTCATACTTTCTTCCACTGTGTATGTGATTTTGGGGACCATGTGCATTCCAGATTAGTAACTTCCAATGCTGAATTTCGAGTCAGTTTCCATAGGAAGAGAATATACCTTTGAATTCCCTCTGAGTGATGAAACAGGTGATGTGAGCTTGTCCTGCAGGCAGACGTTCAGGGATACGGGCAGAACTACCCTTTGCCTGCTATGCTGACCCAGCGCCACACTTTGAAGGTTGTTCCTGAAAGTCACCAACAAAGGCTCAATGAGCAGTGGGTTTAGCCCCATTCATATAAATGCCAGTAAGGTGGGAACTGAAGCATTTGGTGCCTTCCAGTTTTTTGCAAGAGAAGCTCAATATAATTCCCCCAGGATGAACTTACAATTAAAAAAATATTTGGTAGGTCAGCCTAATGTTCTAAGGCACTCTCTGTCCCCTCTGGGGACAAGTTCTGACTGGCTGAGTAGTTGAGGCAGAGCCTGCTGGTCTGTATAAATATCCTGAGATAGTTATCTGTTTGCTGATAAACCCTGTGAGATAAACATTCCTGGATTAAAGCAAGATAGCAAAGAGAGGACTGTTCTTCCCTCTGAGAGTCAGAGAGGTAACATTTTAGCTGGACTCTCACTGCTACAAATACTAACTTGAAGCTTTAATTTGCAGTCCACATTTTGAGAGTCCTGGAGGTTCCCAAAAAGAAGCACAGAGACTCTGTGGGGCACAGAGCAGAATGAGGGAAACTTGGAAACATGTCAGTGAGGCTGCAGACACCTACAGCAGGACCGGTCCTGGCAGGGAGGGTGGGAGAGGAAAGAAATCTCCAGCCTCTACTTCCGCTTTGCATTTTAACCAGAAACACAGCTCATATTTCACATACTCCTTGTGGGTGAAATACTGGCTTATTCAAGTTGTTTTTGTTTGTAAGACACAGAAATCCTTTCCAACAAGTGCAAGCCCAAGAACTGAGAGGAAATACTTGATGTGAATGCATGATTTAGACCAGTGAGGACAAACCTTTTAGTATCTTCAGTGGTGACAAACAGCACACTGCAGCATGTGTGCCATAGGTTCACCACCAGTGAACACCCTCACAGAGCCAACGACAGCCAGAAAGACCGTAAGAGGAGAGGGACAGTCAGAGAGCCACCTGGAGCTATTCCTTCAGGCTTCCTCTCTAGGCCTTTCACCTCTCTCCATAGGCCAGTCTCCCTTGCTTCTCAAAGGTCAGTCTTGTGCATCACCTTGTTCAGAGCATTTTGTTTGAATGATCACAAGACAATCTCTGAATTCTGTGTAAATTCCTAGGAACTAATAGAATTGTCCCCGCTTCAATTACCCAATGAGCCTTGATAAAGGGGTGTGTGTGTGTGCGCGCGCGTTCACACGTGCATGTTTGTGTATGTGTAGGGAAGACCTTGTGGATAAAATATGGATATCAAAGCCTGCCCTTCTGAATGGGTAGAATGGCAGGTCTCAGAAGTAGGCAAAGCTGGGAAGAACTTCCAGTACTTACCAACATCATCCTGTGTAAACTTCTCAGGGCAGAGACACAAGGTTGACAGATGACCCAGCCCTGTCCAAACTAAAACTGAACAAATTACACCAACTCTGTCTATTGTCATACATGAAGAGGAATTTTTTTTGAGAGAGAGAGAGAGAGGGTCTCGCTTTTGTAGTTCAGGCTGGTCCTGAGCTCACTATGTAGCCCAGGCAAGCCTCAAACTCAGCAATCCACTGAGCTAAATCTCCTGCCTGAGGCAGTTTTAAAACAGTCCTTTTGCAGGGTCAGAGATTTACCTCAGTGGTCTGGAGACTGTCTAGCAAACGCAAGGTCCCCGGTTCAATCCCCAGGTAACCACATACAACAATACACCCACCAGCAATTAGTACTGCATACCACAGTGCCAGGCGTGGTGGTTCATGCCTGTAATCCCAGCACTTGGGAGGCAGAGGCAGGAGGATTGCTGAGTTCGAGGCTTGCCTGGGCTACATAGTGAGCTCAGGGCTAGCCTGAACTACAAAACGAGACCCTGTCTCAAAAAAAAAAAGTCTTTTTGCAGCAGTAGTTTTATAAAATATGTAATATAGTAACTAACTCAAGCACAGTATTTTTTCAAAAAATAGCACAAGGCGTTATTATGCTATGAAAATGACAGCTTTTTGTCAGTAAGGTTTTATTTTTCTTACAGCTTAGCAAGGGTGTTTCGAGATTTTCAAGAATTCCTCATAGATGCACCAGAGAGCAAGCGCCTTGGCCAGGTCTGGACAGACCTCCGAACATTGTCCCGGCTCATGGACACTCTGCGGACTCACCCTGAGAGATTTGCAGGTAACCTGGGCTTTGGTGTTCTCAGCCCTCCCTGGCCTCATAGCCCAGAGAGGTTGATGTTCTAGGAAGGATGGGAGATTTGGTGGGAATTGCTAGAGGGAGCTGGAAGGGGTAGGCTGAAGATCACCTTGGTAAAGCTGCCAACCTACTAGGCAGGAAGTTGGGCAGGAGGGCAGGAAGAGCTCGTTCCCTGTGAGTCAAGAGAGAGCAGGAAGAGGTACTAAGTGGGGTGGTACTCTGGGAAGTGCCTGGCTGGATCAAGGTCTGGGAGTGTGCAGAGCATGGTGAAGGTGATGCGTCCTGGGCAGGAGCTAGCCAGCAACACAGACACCATGCTAAGTATTGCTGAGGAGTGGTGGGGGTCAGAGGACGCATTTCACCATGACATAAAGTGTACAATCATAGGAATTCTTCTAGTAATAAGTAGCATCCGAGGCGGGGCAGGTGGAGAGGAGGGAGATGGAGGCTGAGGGATTGCAGGGAGGTACCGCAGGTCAGGGGGAGCGGGGGCCTGACGGCAGTGATTGCACTGTTACATCAGGCCTAGTCTGCAAAGGATGTTTAAGAAGCCAGAGGTCCTGAGATGGGCGGGGGAAATGGAGAGGGAGAGAATAGAGGTCTCCATGGGTTCCCTGGCACTGTCTAGGTGAGTGAGAATAAAAGCAAGAACTGCAGTGTGTGTGTGTGGGGGGGTATGCATGATGCAGGAGAAGCAAAGGGAAGGAGAGGCCACGCTGCAGGCTTGTGCAAGAAGATGGCGGGGGCTGGGTACCCGGGCAGGAGAGCCACTTGGAATCAGGAGCTGGGAGGAGGAGGGAGAGAGGGCCTCTCTCTGTGACTCTTCTCTCAGAAGAAAACCAGGAAGCAAACAAAAGCCAACAAGAGGAAGGACACCAGCCCTCTGTAGAAGTGCAAGTAGATGTGGTGTGGGCATCCTGTCAGTAGTGGGCTCCTTGGCAGGCAGATGGACGACTGCACATGGCAGCTGGGATCTGATTTCTGGGAGGCAGGTAGATAAATGACGATGAGGAAGTAACCCCCCAAGAACCCCTGATCATGCAGGCTGGTGGCCAGAAACCTCCCAAAAGAAGGCTGCTCGTGGGGGATGGTCAGTCAGGGCAACAGGGTCCGACGCTGTGAAGGCAGCAGTTTCTGTGGAGAGATGCTTGCTCCTCCACAGAGCATGATGCTCCTCCACAAGCAGATGCTTGCTCCTCCACAGAGATGCAGGCCAGGTGACTGCAGGGATGACTTTCAAGGGCCACAAGGATGAAGAAAGGGCCCCTACAGGCTCTGCCAAAGAGACAAGAGAAAGTGGACACGACAGCTTCTAACAGAATAAACCCATCCCTTCCCCACATATACAGTGTGGTCAGCAGGTATTTCACGCCCACTGCAAGCCAGGGGCAGGGCCCATCTCTAGGAGTGGAGAAGTCCATTGGCTCAAATGGACAATGACTCTGTGGTATGGGGGGCTTGAGGCATAAGGAGAGTCAGGAGGAGAAGCTTCTCCCAAGAGAATCATCCTCATCCTTCTTGACACCTTCTGACTCCCCCGTTCCCCCCAGGAGCAAGAAACCACAGGCGTGTATTCAGGTTGGCACATTGAGAAGATTTATGATTGAAGTGTCCCAAAAATAGTAAAGCATGTATTTTACACGGTCATTTTCTAAAAGCCAGACTACAAACGGTACATTCTTCAGTGCTCTGGAAAGAAGAGTTTATTTTAGTTAGCTCAAGTTTGAAGGACTATGCAAAATAGGAGCACAATCAGTATTTTTAATAGTAAAGAAACAAAGGGAGAGAGGAATGGTCCACCAACCAGAAAGTGTTCTTTCTGACGTTCTAAACAAGCAGAGGAACTGGACATGGACCACCCAGCTCCTAAAGTACTTCCTCTTCATCTGGCAGGACCTATGAAGAAAAGGACTTTTCATTTAAGTATCTGATCATCGAATTGAGTTAAACACTAGAGGAAGTGTAAGGGAAATAATTGAAACCACAATTTTTCTGTGGTTTGTACAATGTCTAAATGAGAAACAAAATCACTATTGCCTAATTCAAAAGCAAGATTAATTGCATTGGCCCACACATGGCTCTTTCTCCAGAACTCCAGGCCTAAGGACAGTTCTCCACAGGACAGCAGCTCTGGGGACACTGGGACAGGGAAGTCCAGGGAGCCCTCAAAGGCTGGGGGCAGAGAAGGCCGAATCCCGAACCCTAGTGGTGTGTGAGGGGACAGAGGTCAACCCTTGAGACAAGGATGCAGTGTCCACTGTTGGCCCAGACTGTTCTGGAGACGGTGCAGGATTACCTGGGAGGCACAGCCAAGAGCTGAGCCTTCAGAAGCTTGTGGGCAGCCAGGGCCCGTGTGTGCTTCTGCCCCTCGGTCCCAGCCCCCTGGGAAAGTATGCAGTGTTGGGCCCGGGCAGCGTCTTCCTGTCCAGCAAGCCTGTAGTGCTGCATTCTCAGCAGGGGAGGATTCCTGGTGAAAGACCAGACAGGAGCCCCCTCCCCGCCCCAAGCCCACTCTGGTCTCTCTGTCATGCCTTGCTAACAGCCAGCCTTGCGCCCTCTTAGTTCCCTAGCTCCCACCCCCAGCTTCTAATCTTCCCAGGGAGGAGAACAAGAAGAACCACATTGCACACAAAATGTACTTCTCTGTCCTCAGGCCCCCAGTTCACATTTCTCCCTCAGGAATCTAACGCAGAGACTGTCTGGTGTCGCCGCTGCCTTTTGCGTTCCCCTGGCAGGGTGCCCCCCCCCCCCCCCCCGCGCGCCTGCCCTGTGTGTTGAATCACACGTTCCTGCCCTTTGCCCTGGGCCACAGTCCAGTCACCTGGGTGGTAGACTGAGGGATGCCTGGGCTGAAGGGCTCCCTGTTCCCCTGTCTGGCCCCCTCTCCCTGCCAGGTATTTGTAGGTAAGGTCACCTGGGTGTGTTAAAGAGTAACTATGAGATAAACACCCGAATGGGGTCCAGCTCTCAGGTTAGGACCAAAGGTATGCAGAGAGTAGCTCAGGTCATTCAGCACGAAGGCCTTGATTCAATGTCCAGCCCTGGTGCTGGGTCTTGTGAGGCGACCTCTGAGTGTCTAACGCTGTTAGATAGGATGAGGAATGTGATAAATGCAGGATCAGTTTACAAAAGACTGTGTGTGCGTGTGTGCGTGTGCGTCCTGGACGTGCTGAAAGAAGCGTGCATAAGGAGTAACTGGGAGAACAGGGATTGAACTAGTGCCCAGAGGAGAGAGGAAAGCAGTGGAAGCCAAGTTTGGAGGTGAGCAGGATTTACGCTCTTGAAAACCAGAGAGTAAAATGCAGCAGGCCCTCCCTCAGCCCCCTACTCCCAGAGCCCCCAACTTCTGTGCCAAGAGCAGTGACCCCGGGTACCAACTGGCACGACTCTCAGGCACATGTACTGTGGCCATAAGAGCGTCCGCACCCGTTGCCCGTGTCCTGGCCGGTGGGCAGCCCTGCGGGATTGACCCACACCTGCCAAGAGGAAATCGCCTTCAGCGTTGATCTGCATTAGGGGCTGCAGAGCGGAAGTCCCGCCCTGAAAATGGAGAGGAAGGCGGGCAGGCGGCTGAGGAGAGGAAGAGGGTCGAGAGGATGGTTTGCCAGGAACGGCGCGGCATGGAGGGGTTCGAGCTCGTGAGTGAAGAGCTAGAGCCCCAGCAGTTACCCAGGCCTCCCAGCACGTGGGGTGTGGAGTAGGCGTTTCACACAGCCCCGAGGTCTGCCGTCGGCTTCTCCGGGCCAGCGAGCTCCTCGTCTGAGCTCCTTCCTGAGCGCTGGCGGGGGAAAGAGGCAGAGGGAATAATGTCAGGGTCGTGAGAACGAGCGTTAGTTCAGCACTAGTTGCTTTCAGGCTTGGAATCTAAACATTTCATATCTCTCTTCCTGTGAGAAATGTTGAGGTAGATATATTCAACATTTCTGTGAGGTAGATATGGAAAGTGTGGTCTCAGACAGAGGCTCAGTCCCTTGCCCATGGCTACCTTAACTGTCAAGAGTCCTTGACATCTCCTTATAGAGGTATTTCTGTCTCCAGCAGGAGTTTCTTTTGCTGTTGTTGCATTAGGGGTGTTTTGTTTTGTGTGGTGGTACTAAAGATTGAGCCCAGGACTTTCATGCTGAGCTGTACACTCAACAATTTTTTTTTATTATCATTTTGAGACAGGATTTCACTAAGTTGCTTAGGATGGGTTCATACTTGAGATCCTCCTGCCTCAGCCTCCCAGAGGTCTGGAATTACAGGCATGTGCCTCCACACTAAGCTTCCAGCAAGCTCTGGAAGAAGCCGTGGAGAATGTGACTACAAATGACCCAGAGGAGCTCAGGCCGTAAGCAGGCCCTGCTTTCTCCTCTTGCACCTTCTCTTGCCCACAGTGGTCTCCTCTGTTCTTGTCCATCCTAATGCCCTGAGCTTGAGAAACCTGAGCGAAGGTGACAGAGAAGCCAGGAAGGTCCCCTAATCCTGTGACAGCTGTGGTGTGGGCAGATCACATACTTCCTCCAGTGCTACACCAGCACCATGACCACACCAGCACCATGACCTTCTTGAAGGTGCCTGTTCTAGACCAGCCCCACACAGCATCGGACACCTTGTTGGCCCATCTGCCCACCTTTTGTGCCTCCCCCTAGCTGCTTCAGTAGCAGGTGCTGCATCCATGCTGGGGTCAGCTGGGGTCAGCTGTGGTCCCTGACTTCCAGGTGCTCCCAGAGAGCCTAAAAGTGGAGCCTCCTGTGGAGATCAAGTTTAAAAATGTTTCTAGTCAGGGG
>PVIC010047763.1:0-13756 GCA_004025085.1 Thryonomys swinderianus | reverse complement strand
TCAGACAAAGGGCTACCGTCTAGAATATATAAAGAACAACAAAAAAATCAGTCCCCCCAAATTTAAAAACCCAATTCAAAAATGGGCATCTGAGATGAACAGACACTTCTCAGAGGAAAAGTAAAAGCAGACAAGAACCATATGAAGGAATGTTCCACATCACTGGTTATTTGAGAGATACAGATGAAAACAACACTGAGATTTCATCTAACTCCACAAAGAATGGCTGCAATTGCAAAATCAACCAGCAATAAATGCTGGTGAGGCTGCGGGGAGAAAGGAACCCTTCTCCACTGCTGGTGGAATTGTAGACTTGTACAACCATTGTGGAGATTCCTCAGAAAATAGGATTAGAGGTCTCATTTGACTCTGCTAGAAATATACTCAAAAGAATTAAAAGAATCATATCATAAAGACATATGATCAGTTTGTGATAGCCCAATCTTGGAAATAACCCAGATGCCCATCAACTGGAGACTGGATAAAGAAGATGTGATTTTTTAATAAAATGGAGTATTACTCTGACATAAAGAACAAGTTTGAGTCATTTATACTCAAATGGATACACCTTGAGGACACACTAATAAGTGAAATAAATAGATCACAGATATGTAAATACCATTATTTTTTCTCTGGTATGAGAACCTGTAGATGTAAATTAATTCTAGAATGTATGACAGATTTTGTGAAATAGGAAATATTCAAAGGGAATGTGGTAGGGGAAAGTAAGGAGGAGAAAGAATAAATATAATCTAAAAGGAAAAAGAAAGCATATAAATGGGGGGTGGAGGGTTACAGGTTGGGTAAAGATATGGGTAAAAATGAGAATTAACTCATGACATATACTGGTACAAATATCCCACTGTCCAATGTGATTATAAGCTGTATATAAAGTGTACCAATAAAGAATTCAATTAAAAAAATTGCCAGAAATGGTACAAAATTCTGTGGAAAGCACTGCCCAAATAAGTCCTGCAAACTATCAATCTGTTAAGACAACGCAGTGTAATATTACTGTGAAATCCTCAAAAGGAGGCGAAAGTATCTCTGGATAGGTTCCTTGGTAAAGTTGCACAAATACACACAAAATTCCACTGAGCCAATTAATGGCAGTGATTTCATTAGTGACATTAGAAAGTATCTTATACAATAATGTCTCCCTCACACCAGGCACAAAACTTTCAAATATAAGTGACAGATAACTTATTTTTCTTTAAATTTTGTACTTCTTTATTATTTTGCATCATATTACAGTACTAAAATCCTTATATATGAATATTTTTGTGTTGTGGAACAAATCATCTGAGTTTTATTATTTCTTTTTTAGCATGACTTTCATTAGTATACATTTATGGTACATAATGATTATATTCTTTGTGGTGAACTGGTACATGTACATAATTCTTTTTTTTACTCAGTTTATTGGTACATTTTAGGAATACATTATGATCACTCCTCATTCTCAATTTTACCTATACATATCTTTTTTTTTTTTGAGACAGGGTCTCGCTTTGTGATTCAGTCTGGCCCTGAGCTCACTATGTAGCCCAGGCAAGCCTCGAACTCAGCTATCCTCCTGTCTCTGAGTCCCGAGTGCTGGGATTACAGGCGTGAGCCACCACGCCCAGCACTGTGATATGTGGTATTGATGGCTGGTGGGTGTGAGTCATCACGCCCAGCATTGTATGTGGTTACCAGGACAGAACTCAGGACCTTGTGCTTTCGAGGCAGGCGCAGGAACCACTGAGCTAAATCTCCGGCCCTACCTATACATATCTTGATTCTTATTTCTTCCTGTCCTCCCTTCAAGCCCTCACCCCCCGATTTACATAAGCTTTGCTTCTGCTTTTTCCTTTTTACCACTAAATTTCTTATTTCTCCTTTCACTTTCTCCTCCCTCCACCCAAGTAACAGTTCCCTCATTATTTCTTATGGGGAAATTTGCTTTGAAAACAAGTGCTTTGGATTACAAGCATGTTTCTTGAACAAATTAGGTTCTTAAACCAAAGTTTTTCTCTATTCTTCAGAAAAATGCCAACTCTCCATGTCTTTCCTCTCTCCAGTCTAAATACAATATAGTAAAGAAGAAAGAGGTCAACCTCCAGGGAAAAGAAATGTGAACACTGAAAAACTATACAGGTAGTTCTCTGTGCTCTAAGGCAAGTGAATTAGAAAATGTTTTTGCAGCACACTGAACAGATAGGGCATTAAGAAACTAGTGGCTAAATGTTATGTAGCAGTGCCACCTGCTGTTATACTCTAGAAAGAATTTTAGAAAAGAAAAAAATAGGATAGTAATAAAAAAAGGGAAACTAAGCTTATATGTATATGGGGGGGTTGTAGGGAGGATGGGGAATAGAAAAAATGTGAATTAAACTTTGTCATATGCTTGTACAAATTCTCAGTATTGAGTGTGATCATGATGTGTATATGTAATGTACCAAGATTCAAATATTTTAAAAAATGTCATTTCTTATAATCACATATTTCAAAAAATAGTATTACTTTTCCTACTCGATCAATTTGAAAACTGCTTTGTGACATGTTATAGGAACAAAAGTAAAGTTATTTAGGTTTAAGGTTTAAAAAATAACGTAAATAAAATATAATAGAAAGGTGAAATAAATCATTCAAATCTTGATTTTATTCCAACATAAAGTATGTTAAAAATGGACACTGTAGGGGCTGGAGATTTAGCCTAGTGGTTCCGGCATCTGCCTAGCAAGTGCAAGGTCTCTGGTTCAATCCCAAAACCACATACACTAATACCGGACTGGAGGATCATGCCCAACAGGAATTAGTACCACATACCACAGTGTCAGGTGTGGTGGTTCACTCTTGTAATCCCAGGACACAGGAGGTAGAGGCAGCACTGCTGAGTTTGAGGCTTGCCTGCGCTACATAGTGAGCTCAGGATTAGCCTAAACTACAAAGCAAGACTCTGTTTCAAAAAAAAAAAAAAAAAAAAGGAAAAGACAGTGTATTAAATAAGGAACTACTTACTTGCTAATTTACATTCTCTGTCAACTAATTGGTTCTGGGTTTCTTTTCTCTGTTCTTCTTTCTCTATTAATTGGACAATGGTTCTGAAATTATAAAAAAAGATGATTTTTCACTTTTTGGCTCTAATAATTAAGAGAAAAATCATAAAACCATAATTACCTATAAAATCTGCCAATATTTTTTAAATTAAATTAAATTTATTGGTACATTATATATACACCTCATAATTATACTCCACGTTGAGAATCTGTATCAGTTTATGACATAACTTAATTCTCATTTTTCCCCTTCCTCTACCCACCCTACAATCCCCCCACCCCTACATACATAAACTTTTACCATCAATTCTTTTCTTCCCCTCATTATTTACCTCTAAACCCCATTTAAAATAAGTGATAATTTTAATTTTACAATGAAAAGTCTGTGTATAGAAACAGAATCATTTTTAAGAATATCTCAAATAATTACAAAACCAGACATTTTACTTTTCATTTTGTTGCTTGAGTGATTCATTCAACTTTTTCACTGTTTCAATTTGTTTATTCAGAGAATCACAAGTTATTTGTAGGTCTTTATTCTTCTTTTCAGTAACTTCATTTCTGAAAAGACATGGAAGGAAATTGATATCTTGATGCTAGAAACATGACACCAAAAGAGAACAGTGTTCTTTTGGGGAGGAGGCGGCTAGAGTGTTGCTACAAAGCCTACGCTGGGCTTCAACTCAAAGTCCTATCTCAGCTTCCTATCAGTTGGAATTATAGGTGAAACAATGGTCTTTAAGAAGGGGACTGTTATAAACAAGCAAGACACAAGCAGTATTCAATCAACTAAAAGTCAGTAAATACATGTTTTGGCCAATGTGGTTAAAATTAATATGAAATAGCCGGGCGTGGTGGCTCACGCCTATAATCCCAGCACTCGGGAGGCAGAGATAGGAGGATTGCTGAGTTCGCGGCTTGCCTGGGCACCATAGTGAGCTCAGGGCCAGCCTGAACTACAAAGCGAGACCCTGTCTCAAAAGCAAAAAAAAAAAAAAAAAAAAAAGAGGATGAGAAATACAAGTATCTCTACTATTGGGCTGAATGAAATGAAAATTGCCAGTATGCAACTACATTTGCCCTGCAGAAATGAACAATTATACAAGTTTAATCTAATATTACTCATACAACTAAGTTCACTCAAAAATTATTAGAGTGCCTAAATATGTATGTATCAAGAACTCTTCTAGGCCACAAAGATTCTTCAGTGATTAAAACAGAGAAACTTCCTGGTGTAACTTAAATCTCAGACAATCGTGCTTTTATGAATAAAGATGTTAATTGGAAAGATTTTTACATTTTGTTTATATCTTTGCTAAGGAGTTTAAGGAAGCAATATTTTAATTCACTGTAATTTAAGCTTTTTGCTGTTTCTTTTATGGTATATCAAAATGTATGACATACTTAAAAAAGGAGTTTAGAGTCACAGAAAAGATACAGCATGTATTCACTCCTGGTTCTACCCCAACACAGAAACTTATAATTTACCTCTGAAGAAGTTCCATGTAGGATTTTGTCAGTATTTCATGCTCTTCAGCCACAGACTCTAATTTCCTATTATGTTGAAAGAGATGTTCAATATCACTCTGGGCTCTTTCTGACTCAAGCTGTTGTGATTTCAGCAACACACCAAGCTCTTCATTTTTTCTTTCAACTTCTCTCAACATATTAGCAAGTGTCCGTGCCTTAAAAGAAAACAGCACACATACTTTTTCATTGTCATTTGTATAAATTTATCCATCATATAGCATTTTATTAAAAAAAAAGGAAGAAAGGTTATAATTATTATTATTTTTTCCTTTGAGACAGGGTCTCGCTTTGTTGTTCAGACTGGCCCTGAATTATACAGCACAGGCTAGCCTTGAACTCTAGGCAATTCTCCTGCTGGGATTACAGTGAGAGACACCACACCCAACACTGTGGTGTGTGGTACTAGGGATCGATCTCAGGGCCTTGCACTTGCCAGGCAGATATTGGAACCACTGAGCTAAATCCTAGTCCAAGGTTATAAATCTTTTTAAAGCATACTTTAATTCTGAGAAATAAATATGTTACTTGTCACTGATTTACTGCTACTTTCAAAAGCCAGGCTTTATTGTATGATTCACTACAAATGAAATCAAGTTGTTTAAATTCTCATTTGTACATGCTATTAATTTCTTATTATTGAAGCAAACTCTCTCCCTAAGATATCATCATGTGCATATATGTACATAACATAAAGACAAACTTACTAAGCACCTACCAGATATAAAGGGCATTCAAGGACCTGGAGATAAACAGAGTCTCATATCAAGTGAGGGTGGGAGGTAATATGATTTTTCACATAGTATATGAAATATAAAGAGTAAAGACAGGGTAGATACATAGTGGAAAATTATCCAAATACACGAGTGGCTTCTGGAAAGTGGAGATATTTAAAATTAAATCAGAAGACTATGAAAAGTCAGGCAAAGAAAAAGAGAAAAAGGTGCCTCAGACATAGAATACAAAGTACAAAGATAAGGAAATATAAGAAACGTAGCAAGTTCCAAAAAAATGGAAAATAGTTTAACATGTTGACTACAGTGATTGTTCACAAACAGAAAATGTGGCAAGAGAAGTAATCAGATCTGTGTGTATCACATAGGAATTTTAAATTTTAATCTGAGAGCAACGGTGGCCACTATGAAGGATAAGCAGTGCATGAATGAGAGAAAGAACCAGATTATCACCTCGCTAGGGGAAGGAGTGAGGGTTAATAACACCAAATATAGAAAAGTTTGGCGGAAGTGTCAAGGGTAGCTGAGGGGACCAGAATAAAGATAGGAAGATTAATTAGAGGCTCTGCTGTGACTCAAATGAAAAATAAAAGAACTTAACCCATACCAAATAGTGGTAGGAACAGAGACAAGACAGAAAAGAATAGTGTCTAGAGGAACAATCAAGTCGACTTATTAGGAGAGGTGAGCTGTACGATATTTATATTTCCTATCTGGAAAACTGTGAGTTACAGTAGAGGGAATACTCCATGCACTTTTTAAATAGGTTATGCTGAGTCTGAGATACTTGTATACTTAAATACATCTATTAGGAGAAATTCAGTGCTTGAGAAAAAGATCTGTGCTTGACATAAAATTGGGAACACTACAATTTTAGTAATGATCAAAACCAGAAAACACATAAATAATGGAAAAGGATTTAAGAACATACACCTATTGGGCTCCAGCATAAAGCATAGACCATCAATGATACAGAAAAACCCCAATTAAGTACAAAAAAATAATCAGAGATAATGAATGATGTTCCAAAATTTAAAAAGACAGTTTCAAAATGGATAGAGTAGACATGTCAAATGCGCAGGACAATTTAGTTCAATTAAAGAGTAAGTAAATAACTAATATTTGTCTTATGTTTTACACAACCTATTAAATCTTTTATGTATTAGATGTCTTTGGTACTCACCTCTGTTTCAGCTTGAGTTCTCTGACAGCGATATTGCGCTATCAGTCTATCAGCCTGGGCAAGAGCTAGAGCTTTTGCTTCCAAGAGATCTTGTAACCTGCTTTCTTTAGACTATAAGAAAATATATGATCAATTTTCATAATTTTTGGAAAACAACTGAAAGTTTATTACATGTACTTAAATGTGTACATACAGCTAATGTGGACAGTTTCATCTCATATACATCCATGATGTCAGATATCCTCCCATCACTAATCTGATCTTTTACCTAGGTTTGAATGGAGAAAAGTTAGTAAATTGTAGCACCAGAAAAATGATGAAGTAAGAATGTAGACTGGTGCAACCAGTCGAAATGAGTATGGAGATTCCTCAAAAACTAGGATTACAAGTCCCCTTTGACCCTATTTTCCTCCTAGATAGATATCTTTATATTATCTATATAGATCTATATCTTTCTTTAAAGAATTTAATTTAGTTCTTTAATTCTTAACTCATAATGCCTAAATATATAGATCTATCTAGATATATATATATCCACAAAAGAATTAAAAGAATCATACCATAGCAACATATGTGCACCTATGTTTATAGCAGCACATTTTGTAATAGCTAAATCTTGGAAACAGCCCAAATGTCCATCAACTGGAGATAGGATAAAGAAGATGTTAGGTTAGTTTTTTTCTTTTTTTAAAATTTTTAATAAGATAGAGGATTGTTTAGGCATAAAGAATAATAAATCTTTACAAGATAGTTATACTTCAATGGATAAACCTTGAGGCCACATTCATATGTGAAATAAATAGGACACAGATGTGTAAATAATTAGTTTTTATAGTATGATAAACTCAAGGTGTAAATGAGGTCCAGAATGTATGATACGTATTGTGAAACAGGAAAATGCTTAAAGGGAAAAGGGAAATGGGAAATGGGGGGAGGGGGAGAGGAAGATATAGAAGGGAAGGGAAAAATTTGATGGTAAAAAACAAAAACAAAACAGAAACAAAGATTATGTATATAGGGCAATGGGGGGTTGGGAGAAGGGCAGGGGAATGGGAAAAAAATGAAACAAGATTCATCATGTACAAGTACAAATTCTCAATCATGAATGAGATGATTGTAAAATATACCTAAAATGTACTATTAAACTCAATAAAGGGGGAAGAAAGAAAAATGATGAAATATGCATAAATCATTAAAGCATAAAGATGAAAAAGGGAAAACATCTGCAACATCAAGAGAATCACAATATTTTCAAAATCTGAATACAGAAAACATCTGAGTCAGACTTGGTATACATAAGATAGCAAGTTAAAAAAAGTACTTCTTAAACCAGGTGGTTGGGAATAGATTAGTAAAAGAATGATAACTGTGTTAAAAAGTATTTGAATTTTAGCCGGGCGTGGTGGCTCACGCCTGTAATCCCAGCACTCGGGAGGCAGAGACAGGAGGATTGCTGAGTTCGAGGCTTGCCTGGGCTACATAGTGAGCTCAGAATCAGCCTGAACTACAAAGTGAGACCCTGTCTCAAAAAAAAAAAAAAAACAAACAAAAAGTATTTGAATTTTATGACTGAATTTTCTTTCTTTCCAAATTTTGCAGAACATTGTTACTTTTTCTACCAAAAGAAAAAATGTTAGTGATGACATCTGCATTTGTTTAAATGAATGATATAATCAGGCCAACAACTGGTTGGTAAACACCAGACAATTTATATTTTTAATTGCTATTTATCACTTACCATAACCCCAGACTGAAGTTTTTCTATTAACTCCTCAATATTCAATCCAGGACCATTGTCTATGGACAGCGGAGGAGTTAAAGACTTCACTGTTGTTAAGAAATTGTGATTTAATGATTGTAAGGACAGTCTCCTGGGCATGTGTTCTGTTTCCTGTTGTCTGTATATATTATTGGCTGCTATACTTTCTCCAAGTCTAAAATAAAAAAAAAATAACATAAAAAGAGCACAAGGCAATTAGGAACTCTTGGAATGTGCCCTTCTGTTTTTTTGTAATAGAAATCTTTAAATAATCTTGAAATACCTTGGAGACCATGATGAAACAGGTTTTTAAAAAATATCCTGAACTTTCTATAAGACCCCTTTTCTATTTACAAGTCTTTGTAATGGCAATTCCACTTTTGGTTTGAAGGCACCAAAGAACTAGTTTAAGTGTGGCTAATGTGTAATAAGTAGACAAAGATATAATGAAAATGGGATGGCCTCACATATAGAGAAGAAAATGCTCAAGTACAATGTAGTTGAAGACTTCCAACTGAAGCCTCTGAATTCAGATAAACACAGCAAAAGTAAGCAAACCATCAAAAAAAGGAACACCTTCATTCACAGATGACCACTGCTACCTTGTAATAAAGTCATTTCCTATATGTCTATTTTTGCTTTAGAAAAAAAACAACATAAAATGAAGGGAATTTTGATGTGATTTTTTTAGGGCTTATACTCCATAGTTCTTTTTCTTTTTTTCTTTGAGACAGGGTCTTGCTTTGTAGTTCAGGCTGGCCCTCAGCTCACTATGTAGCCCAGGCAAGCCTCAAACTCAGCAATCCTCCTGCCTCTGCCTCCTGAATGCTGGGATTACAGGAGTGAGCCACCACGCCCCACACTGTGGTATGTGGTATTGATTGCTGGTGGGCGTGAGTTTCCACGCCCAGCATTGTATGTGGTTACCGGGGTCAATCGAACTCAGAGCCTTGCCCTTGCAAGGCAGGTGCTGGAACCACTGAGCAAAATCTCCAGCCCAACTCCATAGTTCTTTAATTGTTAACTCATAATGCCTAAATTACTAGTTCTGGAAGGTGAGATTAAGTCAGCTAACAATGTTTAGGACAGGATAGCAAACATTTCTATGCTACAACTACTCAGCTTTGCTCTTATAGAGTAAAAACAGCCACAGACAACACAAATAATGAAACCAAATGATGGGGCCTTGTTCTAATAAACTATTTACCAAAAGATGTATTTGTCTACTTTCTCCTTTGGACTTCTGGCATATACAGAATATTGTACCTGCTTTACCAATTGTTTCAAATTCCTTAAACCATTTTAGAAACTCATGTATATAATATGCCATTTAAAGTTTTTAAAATATAGTAGAACCCTACTAGAGATTTGGCTAACAGTTTATAGAGAGCTCTTCCCAATATTTGAAATTTTTTCAAAATCCAAAGTTTGGAGTTTTCTATTTTCTTTTCAAATATTATTATATTTACCTGGCCACCATCTACCCTTATCTCATTTTCTGAGGTAAAGCCCAGAAGTTTATTGTAAGAATTTGTCCTATTTTTTTTTTTTTTTTGTCACTGGGACAAAATATACAACTTCACGAAGAGGTTTATCTTGGTTCAGGTTTATGTTTTTATTTTTACATGTTTCAGTCTGTCTTTTTCTGTCTCTAAGGTAGAAAGAGAATGGTGGAAGGGCCTGGGCAGAGAACAGCTGCTCATACCATGAAAGCCAGGAAACAGACAGAGAAGGAAGAAGGTAAGGGAGAAGGCCTTATCTTTCAAGTAACACTCCCAGTGAACCACCTCTTCTGAACAGTCCCACTTCCTAATGGCACATTTAGCAATGGATGGATTCATCAGCAGATTAACCTATTGATGAGAAGCTACTATCAACATGATCCATCCTCACAGATGAGAATTTGGGAGGATATTTCAGATTTAAATCTTAACAGAACCCTTCTACTTCCCTATCCTGACTAATTTTCAGTCACACAGTTTTCATAGCCGTCTCTTTGGCAAATGACTCAGAGCAACAGTTTTCATAGCCGTCTCTTTGGCAAATGACTCAGAGCAACAGTAATGCTTAGACTTTTCAATTAAAACAATCAGGAAATAAAAGTTCTATGAAGGAAATGAATTGGTAGGATTTACACTTAACGAGTATCCAGAATACATTACATCAAAAAAGAGTGATAAGAGACAAGGTGCCTGAATAACACTGTTCATCACCTGGACCTGATTTTTCCCCATGAGTCAACATTTACATTTTTTTACCTATAGAAATAAAATTCTCATTTAGTCATTTGAAAGATCACTAGTATAGCGAAATTTCCAACTAATTTGCTAATCTGTCTATATCAGGATTTTTAAGAAATATATATATATAACAGTGTAGTCAAACACAGCTCCATTACAACTGACTGCTACTCACACTAAAGCAGGAAAATCTGGTAGTGGAGCAGCTTCCAATAATATTCCCAATCCAGACTGTACTTGTTCTCTGCTATCTGATGTTAAAGCAAAAGCCAAAGGAGTAATCAAACGTGGATCCTAAATAAATCAAAATTGAGAAAATAAGAGACAGAAATAAACAATGTCAGATCTTTAGAATAAGGGCAGTGAATTCTAAAATGTTCCTATCATCTAATGTCTGAATACATCTTAGACTTTCCCGTTAGAGCTACTTACACTGCCATGCTATCAATATGAACATTAGCTTAAAAATTTGGCAAGATTTTAAATGTTTAAATTGTGCTTAGAAAAATTATACCTTAAATATTTTGATGAATTGAGAATATCATTCATAAGTGACTGATGTATAGAGTTGCAAAATATAAAGTAAAATACAAATTAATTCAAATCAGAAAATTTAAATTTAATAATTAAAATTGTACACTTAAAGCCTTTCATGTATTATATATTTTACACTAGTATTGTAAGTCCCAAATCACCCATTATACAAAAGTCTAGGAATTGAAAAAACATTTTGATAAGTCTTTAAAACAGTGAAGATATTAATTATTATAAATCATTTATAAATAAAATGTCAAGTGCTTATACATGCTTAATAGCTCAATGACAAAGAACTAAGATAAGAGCAGGTATTTACCACTATCACCCTTGAAAGCAACTCTTCTTCAATGATTATTTTTAGCTTGCCATGAAGAAAACTAAAGTACAGAAAGATGTAGTAACGGCTCAAGTTTGCACTGATTCATTAAGTGGCACAATCATTAAACTCAGTTTCTTTTGCTATTGATATTAAAATAGACATTGTTGGGACGGAGATTTAGCTCAGTGGTTCCAGCGCCTGCCTTGCAAGTGCAAGGTCCTGAGTTTGATCCCAGGTAACCACATACAATACTGAGTGTGGTGACTCACGCCCACCAGCAATCAACACCACATACCACAGTGCCAGGCATGGTGGCTCATGCCTGTAACCCCAGCACTCCAGAGGCAAAGGCAGGAGGATTGCTGAGTTTGAGGCTTGCCTGGGCTACATAGTGGGCTCAGGGCTAGCCTGAACTACAAAGTGGGACCCTGTCTCAAAAAAAAAAAACAAAAACATTGTTAATTCTGGCAGTAGGCCTCAGAAGTCCAATTAAACCAAAATGGAGTCATTAGGCTAAGTGGCATGGAATCTCTCTGAATTTTGAATTGATGGAGTTTTCTACCAACAAGTGAACAAAAACAGTCTTCAGCATAAGAAAATCCAAGCTGTTTTAAATTTAGAAGACATAACTGAAACAGCTATTCTCCTTTTGCTCCCGATTTGTGCTTTGTTTGGTCAGTCCTTCTATAAAGTCAACCTGCTTCTGCTCAAAAAATCTCATTTTATTTGACAAGCATGAGATGTTGCCCAATATAAATAATAATTAGATCTTCAAACTAAAACTGTTATAATTTTGACCCTTGATAACATCCAGAGCTCTTACCCAGTGGTTTCATTTGAAATTCGTGAGTTCCCTGTTTTCTGATACAGTACCTCCTCCAATTTACTATCATTCATAATCAAGTCCTTTTCTTCCAAATAGTTTCTACTTTTTTTAAAAATTGAATTTATTGGTACATTTTAAATATATCTCACAATCACACATAATCTACTTTTATTTTTATACTCCCTCATCAACAACAAAAAACTAAAATAAATACTTTCTCTGAAGGCAAACAAAAACAAAAAACCTGTAAGCATGACACAGAAAGGCTGAGAACACACTTTTATTAAACACTTTGTGCATAAGGATAAGGACAGTATTCAGCTTTGATGAAACTAGAAAATAATGGTATAATGAGATTATAATTATTGAAGATAACAACCTTAAAGTGGCTTTCTAATGACCAAATCTAAAAGAAACATAACCCAAAGATTTAGATTAAAACAGATATTTACTAGAAATCACTTTCATATGAATGTGCCACGCTTAGACTCACCTGAAGGATTTTGTAGAAACTCACTTCCATACCAGGAACCAGTTGTTTAAGTTTGTTCATTAGATCAAGAGTTTTCAAAATTATATCAGCAGCAAGTTTGCTTTAAAAATAATATTTAAATTAGTTGACTCTAAAACTTGAGAACTTATTTCTGTTCATAATTCCAAAGAAAATAAAAAATATCTTTGATTTTAAATCTCAAAAAGAAAAAGTACTGTTTCTGCTGAGAATCAAAAATATCAGTGATCAACATCACCGAGAATAAATTGGCATTAACAGTATAGGTTTATTCAGTAATTCTTTTTCTTCTCTCAAATATCAACATGGTTCAACTTTCTGCTTCAAATAAGTAATAATGGAAGATGGCTCATTTAATTTTCAGCTTTAACACTGAAATAGTCAACAAAGGGTAACCTAAAATAAGAAACATCCTACAATATATCATGAGTGAATCATACTAACCCATATTTTCAGCTTTGTACCTGAAAGGAGCATAAAGAGTAAAGAGAGAGGGCCAGGGATTTAGCTCAGTGGTTCAGGCACCTGCCTTGTAAACACAAGGACCCTACCTAGTTCCATCCCTAGTAACCACATTACATAGTGCTGGGTGTGATGACTCACACCCACCAGCATTCAGTAGCACACACACAATGCCAGGTGGCTCACACCTTTAATCCCAGCACAGGGAGGCAGAAGCAGGAGGACTGCTGAGTTTGAAGCTTGCCTGGGCTACACAGTGAGCTCAGGGCCAGCTTGAACTACAAAGTGATACCTTATTTCAAAAAAAAAAAAAAAGGAAAAAAGATAATACTTATTCTTGAACAATTACTAAAAATCATGACATTTATGGAAATAGGAAGAAATTATAATTTTTAGCACTTACAGGTCTTCAATAAATAAATACTTATTAGATGGAGATGAAGTTTATGAGGGGGGAATGGAATAAAAAATGTCTCATTACTATCCATTTGTAAACTAACTCATCACATAAGAATTGTAAGCCATTAAGAAATCTGATTCATTTTCTTAAAATAAAACCATCCCTGTGTTTGTTTTTCATTAAGAAACTTAAAAGAAAACTTTTAGATAAATCTTAC
>PVIC010047762.1:0-13835 GCA_004025085.1 Thryonomys swinderianus | reverse complement strand
ATGAGTTCTGCTTTCCATTTTACTAGATCTGCTTTAGTTACCATCTCCAAGAGTCCTGGTGTTTGAGTTTCAGTTTGCCCTATTTCCCTTTTCTCTGAATTTCCCTGTGGTGGTGATCTTTGTGTCTGGTTTTTTGTGTATTTTCCCATTTCTACTCTTTCGTTGTTTTTAATGCTCTTCTTTGTCTGATGACAGGGCAGTGTTTGTTGCAGGTCTCTTTCTATTATCTGGGGCCCTTTGGAAGCAGCACTTTCCTGGAGGGTCCTCCTTGAATCTGTAATAACCCTTGAGAGTTCTCACTCCTGACACATCATGGTAGGTATTTGAGCAGAACAATCACATCATGTTTGTTACCATAATACAATAAATGCCAATATCAGTATTAAACAGAGTAAATAAGATAAAAAGGTTTGTTAGATTCTATACTGGATACTTTGAGCTTATGAGTTACCTCTATGTCTGACTCCTCACTGCACAGCTCCGGGATACAGGGGGGCTGGTGGGCGGCCTTCAGTCCACTGGAAATGGACTGCACCCTGCAGCCAGGTCCACGTGCTGCTCCCTCAGTCCGCCGGAAGCAAGGCACGGCGGGGCCACAGCCGCTGGGTCCGGTCCGCCCGCCGCTGGACTCTCAGTCCGCCAGAAAACAGGGCACGGCGGGGCCCGCAGCTGCTGGGTCCAGTCCCCGCGCCGCTGGTCCCTCAGTCCTCCGGAAAACAGGGAACGGAGGGGCCCACAGCTGCTGGGTCTGGTCCCTGCGCCACTGGTCCCTCAGTCCACCGGAAAACAGGGCACGGCGGGGCCCGGAGCTGCTGGGTCCAGTCCCCGTGCCGCTGGTCCCTCAGTCCCCCGGAAAACAGGGCACAGAGGGGTCCACAGCTGCTGGGTCCGGTCCCCATGCCGCTGGTCCCTCAGTCTGCCAGAAAACAGGGCACGGAGGGGCCCACAGCTGCTGGGTCCAGTCCCCGCGCCGCTGGTCCCTCAGTCCACCGGAAAACAGGGTACGGAGGGGCCCACAGCTGCTGGGTCCGGTCCCCGCGCCGCTGGTCCCTCAGTCCGCCGGAAAACCTGGTCCTGAACTCTTAACTATGTGGCCCAGGCCAGTCTCGAACTCAGTAATCCTCCTGCCACTGCTCCCCTTCCCCCACGCCCGGCATTGTGGTATGTGGTACTGATAGCTGGTGTGAGTCACCACGCCCAGTATTGCTATATGTGGTTTCTGTGGATCGAACTTGGGACCTTGCGCTTGCTAGGCAGGCACTGGAACCACTGAGCTAAATCTCTGGTCCTTTTTTGAGTTTTTGAGACAGGGTCTCACTTTGTAGTTTAGGCTGTCTCTGAACTCACTATGTAGCCCAGGGTAGTCTCAAACTTGCAGCAATCCTTCTGTATCTGCCTCTGGGATTATAGGCGTGAGCCACCACACCCGGGATTGTGTTATGTGGTACTGGGGATGGAATTTGGGACCATGCATTTGCCAGGCAGACACCAGGCAGACACCAGAACCACTGAGCTAACTCCCTGGCCCCAGTGGATTATTATTTTTTAAAAACACAGATTTTTCAAAAAATAGTCTTAACAGACTGAGTGAATGATTAAAATGGTCTTCACAGCAACTCCTTTCTCCAATCTGAGGTCCAGACTAGGATCACATATCTTATTTGGCTGATGTGTACTTTCTCTTGTCTTCTTTAATCTGGAGTGGTCCCATTTTCCCCTTTTTGTCTTTATTGACATTTTCGAAGACTCCAGTGGTTTTTGTAGAATGTCCTCTTTTCTACTTGTGGTTGATATTTTCCTCAGTGTAGATTTGTGTCAAGCCTTATTGATCAGAGTACTACCTATAGGATATTGTGTTTTTACTATTGCATTACATCACAAGGCCTCTAGCATGTTGGCCCCATGACTGGTGGTGTTAAGTGCGATTGTTACTGGGTTGAGATGGTACCACTAGTGCTCTTTGTAGTTATTTTTCTTATTTTGTAAGAAAAAGAAGAGTAACTCATTGGGGGGTTGTTTAAGACTGAATATTCTGTTTCCCAAAAACCTTTCTTGAATGTTTGATAATTCTTACCTAAATCAGTTCTTGCATTGGTGGTGGCAAAATGCTGATCTAATTTCTCATTTCTTCCTTTGTTAATGATGTTCTTCTGTGAAGATATATTCATTTTCCATTCCTTCTAGGGTGGTCTATATATGACTATATATACCCACACATGCACATATATATTACGTGCATCCTGTTCTTTATAGAAGAGTATTAGTTAATAAATCTTGACAAGTTGAGAGAATTATAAAAAAAAGTCATTCTGTGATTGTGCTTTGAGTGTCGACATTTTCAGTGTGATAACATATCATAGTGGGATATTGGCTCAATGGCTGGATAAGACCCACACAGAGCTGTGATTATAAGCAATATAGGAAGAAGGAAACTGCTGTTCCTTTCCTCCTTTTAATGAAGCTTTGTTTCCTTGTTCTGCAGGGATACTCTGGGGAAATGCTTCTTCCTGCGAGTGGAAATTACTCTCCGAGGAGCTACGTATAGGATCTCCTTTAGTGACACAGATCAGTTACCCCCTCCTTTCCGAATTGACAACTTTTCTAAGGTACCTGGTAGAGCTGAGATCCAGTTGTGTGGGATGGGGGGTGTCTGCTTCTTTTAAGATAACAGAGCAGTACACTGTGGAGAAGGTACACAGATAGGATCTCTATAGCTTGACAACCCAGAAAATCCTGAGCACTGGGAGCTGGTTTCCATGGTTTTGTTTTGTTTTTGGGTACCGAGGATTGAACTCAGGACCTTGCACTTTAATTAGAGTGTTTCCTTGACATGATGTTTCTTGTTAGTTATTCCATATAGGCAGAGAAAGCCCTCAATTGCCCAGTGACAATGGGAGTGGGCAATTGCCTTGTCTAGAGTGAACATTTTTATAACTCGTCTAAGCCAAAGTGGAAATCATTAGATTCTCTGAATAACAGTATGTCTTACAATATGTGACTTTTTTAAAGTCAAATTCTCAAATTCTTCTTCACAGAGTATAATTACAGGTGGCTGGGATAGAAGAGATTCATTGGAAGGGTAGAATTCCTTCCCCTTGAGATTCTGTCAAAGTTCCTTAAAGCACTCTATTTAGAAGGCTGTCATCCTTGTCCTTTAGTCAGTGGCTTTTTAGAATCTGTGGATGGATTTGTAAAGATTTGAGGAGGTGAGGTGATTTGCTGCCCTCGTGATTATTCCTATTTAGATTCATTTGGGAAGGAGTTGGAACTCACATCCTGGAAGCCCCAGCTCAATTCCAGTCCAACCACTCTCAATGAAAGTCTTTTTGTCCTCTGCCCTTGTTCCTTCAGGTCCCTGTTGTCTTTACTCAGCATGGTGTTGCTGAACCCAGGCTACGAACCGAAGTGAAGCCTATGATGTCCTTGGATTATGCCTGGGATGAACCCACCTTGCCACCGTTCATCACACTGACTGTTAAGGGGGCAGGCTCCTCAGAGATCAACTGCAACATGAATGATTTCCAGGATAACCGACAGCTTTATTATGAAAATTTCATTTACATTGCCGCTACTTATACATTCTCTGGGTAATTCTGGAAGAAATAACTGTTCTTATAAAAAAGCAGAAGATTTCTATGTCATCTGGCTTTAAAATTTAAGGAGTTTTTGTGGAGAACAAACTATGGCAGATTTCTTCATTCTTTAACATTTAAACACTAGGCTCAGGACCTAACTTAGGTCCTTTCACCTAAATTCTTACTTTTTGATTAAAGTTATCCAAAGAGGCAAGACTTTCTTTTTAACAGTCTCCTCCCTTAACCCATCCCAATATTGCATTATTTAATTTCTGCTATTAGATGTTATTAAATATTAATTTAATTATAATTTCTGCTAATAGATGTTATTTTTAAATGTTAAATTTCTGTTGGGTGAAAGTAATATTTTTTATTTCTTAAACTTTCTTTCTCCTTTTTTGTTAGTTGGTTTTTGCCCCTTTCCTCATTTGAAGCTGATGAATCTTCCTTCAACATGATTCTGACTCCCCTTTCCATTGAGAATACTGCTTGAATAGACATAAACATTTCGATACAAGCAGTGTAACTTCACAGTTATTTCAGTTGCTTTAATATTATAATCTTTGTGGCTATTAGAATAGTTACATTTTTAAAATTCAGGTAAAGACTATTGGAGCCTTTCTGATTCTGGTGTAAGATTGGCACATGAGAAATTTTTAACCCTGAGCTTTCAAAGAAGTAGCTGTTCTACCAACTTGTAGATGGAGCTATTTGTGTGCTAAACTTACAGGGCCAGTTTTAAATTTATTTGTAAAGAAATGTGAAGTAGCTAAATTTTTAACATTATAAATATCAATCACTGGATGAACAAGACATTGAAAGTAACATTCTTTTCCAAAAAATTCTAAATCTTGTGTCTGAATGAGATTCTTGTTTGTCTTTTCAGCCCACAGAATAACCTCTCCATCTTTGCTTTATCCTTCTCATTTGCCTTGAGTTGGGATTTCACTGGCACTTGGTTAAAGTTGCAGAGAGTCCTTTCCCTTGTCTGTTTCAGTTCCCTTGGTAATGGTGGTGTGAGGGTATTTATCTGGTTATAGGTGAGCCAGTAATGTTTGCTTACTTACTGATTATCTCTTAACAGTGGCATGTTTTTAAGGTTGCACATTCCTGAAAAACCAGTCCTAAACCTGGTCACTGGCCATGTTTGTTCCCATTCTGTCAATGCTGACAGTTGCTGAGCTCTTTGACTGAAGGGTCCCAAAGGAAGATCATGAGTTGAGAGCGTTAAGTACTGTGCAGCAGGCGAATAGAGCATTTCCTAGGATCTTGGTGTGCAGAATCTAACAGCAAAATTTGAATACTCTTGGTGCCCTAAAAGTTGAACAGTTTTTCAGAGTAGTTTTCTTTAATTGAGGTGAAGTTTACCTAACATTTGATAAACTATTTTTTTTTTTTTTTTGAGACAGGGTCTCGCTTTGTAGTTCAGGCTGGCCCTGAGCTCACTATGTAGCCCAGGCAAGCCTCGAACTCAGCAATCCTCCTGTCTCTGCCTCCCGAGTGCTGGGATTACAGGCGTGAGCCACCACGCCTGGCACTGTGGTATGTGGTATTGATGGCTGGTGGGCGTGAGTCACCACGCCCAGCATTGTATGTGGTTACTGGTCGAACTCAGGGCCTTGCCCTTGCCAGGCAGGCGCTGGAACCACTGAGCTAAATCTCTGGCCCTTGATAAACTATTTTAATAGGAACAGTTCAGTGGCATTTCTTGCAGTTTTGATGTTGTTGGCTACAATCTGCCTGGTTCTAAAGCATTTTTATCATTCCCAAAAGAAATCTCAAATTAATTATTTACTCCACATCCCCACCTCCCAGACCTTGGGAGCCACTAATCTCTTTTTTTTTTTTTTTGAGACAGGGTCTCGCTTTGTAGTTTGGACTGGCCCTGAGCTCACTATGTAGGCTAGGCAAGCTTTGAACTCAGCACTCCTCCTGTCTCTGCCTCCTGATTGCTGGGATTACAGGCATGAGCCACCAGGCCCGGCACTGTGGTAGATGGTATTGATTGCTGGTGGGCTTGAGTCTTCACGTCCAGCATTGTATGTGGTTTACGGGGATTGAACTCAGGACCTTGCGCTTGTGAGGCAGTCTCCGGAACCACTGAGCTAATCCTCCAGCCCTGGGGGCCACTAATCTTATTTCTGTGTTGTGGATTTACCTGTGCTGGATATTTCATGTAAATAAAATCATTAGTGACCTTTTGGGTCTGGGCTGTTTCTTTTAGCATGGTGAAGTTTAGCTACACTGTAGCATACACTAGTACTTCATTCTTTTTTATAAAAAGTATTTAATATTTCCTTGGCCAGGTAATATTTTCTTATATTTATGTAGCACTATCTGTTTATCCATGGCTCTGTTGGTGGATATTTGAGTTGTTTTCAGCTTTTGGTTATTGTGAGCAGTATTTTTTTTTTTTTTTTTGAGACAGGGTCTCACTTTGTAGTTCGGGCTGGCTCTGAGCTCACTATGTAGCCTAGGCAAGCCTTGAACTCAGCAATCTTCCTGTCTCTGCCTCCTGAGTGCTGGGATGACAGGCATGAGCCACCACGCCCGGCATGAGCAGTATTTTTTGAATATGCCAGTACATATATTTTTTTTAGTATCTAGTTACAGTTGTCTCATGTTAATACCCAAGACTAGGATTTCTGGATTCTATGGCTACTCTGTGTTGAAAACCTTGAGAAAATGATGACTGTTCCCTACACTGGTGGATGTGTTGTACGGTCCCACCACTCTACATGTCTCACCAACTCTCATGCCTTATCTGTTATTTTCTGTTTTACCCATTCTTGGTGTGAAGTGTTTAGTTTGGGATTCTGATACCATTTCTTTTTGATTAATATGTATTACTATACATTTCTTAATAACTAATAATGTTTCACATCTTTCCATGGGCATATTAATCATTTCTGTATCTTTGGAGAAATGTTAAATCACATTCTTTGCTTATCTGAAAGTTGACTTATTTGCCTCTGTTGTTGAATTGCACGAGTTCTTTATGTATTCTGATAAGTCTCTTATTAGATACCTGATATGCAGATGTTTGTCCCATTCTGAGTTGTTTTTAAAATTTTATTTATTTATTTATTTATTTATTTATTCACTCATTCATTCATTCATTCATTCATTCATTTATTTTTTGAGACAGGGTCTCGCTTTGTAGTCCAGGCTGGCCCTGAGCTCACTCTGTAGCCCAGGCAAGCCTCGAACTCAGCAATCCTCCTGCCTCTGCCTCCCGAGTGCTGGGATTACAGGTGTGAGCCACCACGCCTGGCTGTTTTGTTTATTTTTGACAGTACCTTTTTTTCTGGAGAGAATCTCACTAGGTGGGTTCAGGCTGGCCTTGGGCTCACTATGTATCTCACTAAGTGTCCTCTGAAGAAGTAAAGTTCTTCTGTTTGATAACATCTTTTCTTTTCTTTGATACTTATGCTTTTAATATTATGAAGGCTAATTTTTTTTTTTTTTGAGATAGGGTCTTGCTTTGTAGTTCAGGCTGGCTTTGAGCTCACTATGTAGCCCAGGCAAGCCTGAAACTCAGCAATCCTCTTGCCTCTGCCTCTCCTGAGCGCTGGGATTACAGGGGTGAGCCACCATGCCCAGCATGAAGACTAATTTTTAACCCTGAATTTATTAATTCCGTTTGAAGCCAGATAATGTAAATAAAACCCTATGCAAATACCCCAAAGTGCACAAATACCCCAAAGTGTGGCTAGGCTGAAACATGCCCTAAAGCTCAGAATTTTAATACTACGGAGAAACACGATAGGATTGAGTTGGAGAGGTGGTTATTAACACTTGGATTTCATTTCATCATGATGAGATTCTTGATTTCTTCCATCTTGGGGGTGCAGTGATGCTGATCTGCCTGGCAGAGGGGAGCAGAGTGTTGGGCCTTTGGGATGGCCTTGGGCTTTGTTTTTATCCTCTCCTCCAGATATATGGTCATTCTTTTATGTTTGAATTTTAGGCATAAAATTATTGAGAGAAGGAAAGTTCAGAATATGTCTTCTTAGAATTTGGTTTTGAATTATTCAGGAAAAAGTACAGTTGCAGGCTTTCTACTTTTCTCTGGTCAAACGTTTGCTTCTAAACCTTAAGAAACACTCTTCTTCAATAGATGACTTGCTTTGAGTACTTGAATACATGTGTGATATGCATGTATTATATATATTCATTTATTTATCCCAGTTTGCAGGAGGGAACTGGAAGGCCTGTGACCTCTAACAAAGCCGTCACCTGTGCAGAGCTTGTCTTGGATGTCTCACCAAAGACACAGCGTGTCATTTTAAAGAAGAAGGTAAATGTTTAGAAATTGGAGTTTAAAAAAAAGAATTTGTACCCTGGAAGAGTGCTTAGGGTTACCTAGGTTTGCTTTGTGTTTGACAAAAGAGAAATGACAACTTGGGTTAATTTAGTTCAAGCTGGCCTTGAACTCAGGCTGGACCTGAACTTGCGCTAAGGTCCTTCTTATTGTCCATGCCCTTTTGGAAAACTTCATCTTCAAACTTGTAATTTTTGGTTTTCACTACTTTATTTTTTCTGTTGTAATACTTTCCCAATCTTTTCCTTAAATGGAATTTAAAAAAAAGTCACAGTGACAGCTTTCCCCTTTTTTTTTTTTTTTTTTTTGAGACAGGGTCTCGCTTTGTAGTTCAGGCTGGCCCTGAGCTCACTATGTAGCCCAGGCAAGCCTCGAACTCAGCAATCCTCCTGTCTCTGCCTCCCGAGTGCTGGGATTACAGGCGTGAGCCACCACGCCCGGCAAGCTTTCCCCTTTTTAATGCTTGTTGGTAAGTCAGCATAAAAACAGAAATGTCAGTTTGACATTCTTTTCAAGTTAGTTTAGGGAACTGTTTCTACCAGAGGGCCTAGACTTCGAGAGAAAGGCCAGTAATACTAGAAAAAATAGACTGATATTAAATTGTTGAAATTGAGGGGTACAGGATTTGGGGAACATGGAGCCACTGATGTTGCTTTCAGAAAAGGGGAACAGCAGGTGTAATCACGTGCTTCTTTGCTTCTGAATATATGGACACATACAGTGTGCATGAATTTTGAAACACATTGACCTGTGCAGTCTTCTAAGGACTGTAATGATATCACATCATTTGAGATAAGCTCTGACAGAGGATCTCTCTTTAGAGTGGTATCCCAAGCAGTAGTATCTGGTTCTTGATTTGTTTAGCTTTGTGGATATGAGGCTTTGACAGCTTTTTAATTGGCAGGATCCAGTACAGCCCTTTTCCCCCAACACCCACAGCCCCTGTAGACTTGTGCCTTTCTTGGTCTAGATTTTTAAGGAAGAAAGGGAGGAACTGGAAGGAGTATAGTGCACATTGGTTTTTAAATTGAACTTTTGGTATTTTCCAGTTTAGAGTGGGCCTGTGTGCAAGACCAGGTGGGGAAGAGACTCTGTGGGAAGCTTTGATATCACCTGGATATCCATGTTCTGATTAACATTCTGTTGCTTTGCAGGATCCTGGAGAGTCTCTCTATTGGTTCGGTTCTGTACATGTTGTGTTCTCTTACTGTGAACAGACAGGCACATGGAGAAGTGTGACCCACTTTATTTCTATAGACACAGGAGTCAGTAGTACCCAGTGGAAAGAGCATGGCACTTTTGTAGGTTCGCAGTCTGGCACAACAGTTATTTTTGTTGTTGTTGTTTCAAGACAGGGTCTTGCTATGTAGTCCAGGATGACCTTGAACTCACTATGTAGCTCAATCTGGCCTTGAATTTGCAGCATGTCTGCTGCCTCAGTCTCTTCTTGAGTACTAGGATTATAGACCTGAGCCACCACACTCTACTTTTAGGAACTAACAATTAGAAGGTGAGAGCTGGGCTGGGTAGCTAGCACCTGTTGTCCTAGCTACATAGAGGCTGAGGCACGAGGATCACAAGTTCAAGGCCAGTGTGTGCCACTCAGTAAGACTCAGCCTCAAAATAAAATTAAAATGGGCTAGAGCTGTAACTCTTTTTAACGTACATGTGTCCCGATTCCTACTTACCACATGGGAAGATAAAGGTGGGGGTGGTCTGGTGTGTTCTATTCCTCTTTGAGCTTTATTTCCTGTTGATCTCTCAGGTGTATTAGGAAGACTAATTAAGGTGATGTGCACAGAGTGCTCTTTTGAGAGATGCAGTGCTAATGCACAGCAGATGGCTGTAGAGGCCACAGCCCTGCCCTGCAGGGCTGCACTGAAGAGCTGACTTTCCTTCTCTGACAGGTCAGGAAGAGGCTCTAGGATGTTAGGGAATTTGGCCAAGCTCACTCAGTTCATAAACTGTGCCCAGGTCTCAAATCTGGCATTCTGACTCTGATGTTCACTCTGTTCACTTTGGTGGTTTCTTCTTTGTAGAACATAGAATGCTAGATCTGTTTTTCTAGAACATGCAGGGGATGTGAATGAGTTGTGGGGCCCAGACATGTCTGCTGCTGTGGGAGTATGTGATCTAATGGCTCTAGTTGGAGGAGAGGCACCCCTGGCTTGTGGTAAGAAGGCAGCACAGCAGCTTGGCAGAGGTTCTGACTCTGGAATTAGACTGTGGTGATTGAGATTTGTCCTTCTAGTTATGTGATATGAGAAGTCAGTTCATCTCACTGAGCCTTGACCTCTGTGCCTGCAACTATGCATTGTAACAGCGTATACCTTATCAGATCATTTTCAGAGTTTAATGAGTTCTTATGTGTAAGTTCCTTGGACCAATATCTGACACATCTAAGCATTATTATAAGCACTATTATTACTTGTGGTATATAATGGATTATGTAAACTTTTATGGAAGCCTGACTGCTGTTTACAATATTCTTGAGGAGAAAATATATTTAGAATGAGCACCAGTCAAGTTAGCATAATCTTTGCCTAATACCATTTTAACATTTGAATATAATCAACTTTTTTTTTTTTTTTTTTTTTTTTTTTGCTTTTTGGAGACAGGGTCTCGCTTTGTAGTTCAGGCTGGCCCTGAACTCACTATGGTGCCCAGGCAAGCCGCCGCGAACTCAGCAATCCTCCTGTCTCTGCCTCCCGAGTGCTGGGATTACAGGCGTGAGCCATGAATATAATCAACTTTTAAAAACTGGAAAGAATCACTAGGACATGTTTCCTTTCTAAATACAGGGCAAGACTGGAGGCACTCTAGTAATTCTGGATGCATGCAAGTTACAAGGATGATTCTGAGACTTTCATGTCTCCTTACATAATTGGTCCTTCTCTAAGGTGGCCTCCTGTGGCTCACCATCTGGAAGAGCAGTGAGCATGTGGTAGAGCTGCAAGGAAGGTTGCCTGCCCATTTAAGTTGATAATACTGGGTATATGAAAAGAATAAAATTTGAAAATTTATTTGTAATCTTGTGTCTGATTGAAGAGTTTAGCATTTTTCATCCAGTGTGCAACTACAGATTGATAATGATGCATGTCTGAAGCCAGCCAAATGGCTGGGGATGTAGCTCAGTGTCACCATGTCTGCCTCAAAAGTGCAAAGTCTTGAGTTCGATCCCGGGTCTTGGGGCAGGGTGGGGGTAAAATGGAAGTAAGCCTTTGCTGGATGTGGAAATTCTAAACACAGTTCCCACCTGAAAGCTTACTCCACCCATAGAGGAAGCTCTTGAGTGAGGAGCCAGCATGGCCATACAAGGTGGCCCTTTCCATGTTCTGTGTCTCTGCTCAACAGGAGCCAGGCAAGCGGTCTCAGCTCTGGAGGATGACAGGAACAGGAATGTTGGCCCATGAGGGTTCAGCAGTTCCTCACAACCCCAACAAACCTTCAGCCACCCGCTCCTCTGAGGGCTCTGCCATCCTAGATATTGCTGGTCTTGCTGCAGTAACTGACAACAGGTAATTTTCTAAATAATTTTTTTAAAAATTTTTTTTACTGAGACAAGGTCTTCCTATATTGCCCAGGCTGGCCTCGAACTTGGGTCAGTCCTCTTGCCTCAGCCTCCTGAGTATAGAGAGTTTGGCATGGTGGCACATTAAAGCACGTGCCACCATGCCAAACTCAAGAATTTTTATATTTGTAAGTTTTGTGTGTGTGTGTGTGCCTGTGTGCGTATGTATTACTAAACAATAAACTTTAGAAATCTCAAACTTTTTCTTTCTTTTTTTTTTGTGACAAAGTCTCACTAAATTACGGAAACTGGCCTTGAACTTGTAATCCTCCTGCCTCAGCCTCTTAGGTAACTGGGGTTGTAGGCATGTGCCCCATACCTGGCATATATGTATTTTTATATTTGTATTTTTCTTCAATGACAGAAACCTGTCAAATCCCCAAATATAAGTGCTGCACGTTTCACTTAATCTTGTAATTGTGACAGTATCTGTACAGATACTATGAAACATCAACTGATTAATACAAAAGTTCTTATGAATGATTTTTTTTTTGAGACAGGTTCTCGCTTTGTAGTTCAGACTGGCCTTGAGCTTACTATGTAGTCCAGGCAAGCCTTGAACTCACAGCCATCCTCCTGCCTCTGCCTCAGGAGTACTGGGATTATAGGCGTGAGCCTGAACGACTTTTTTTAACCCATATTTGTAGTCTATCTTTCTCCCTAGAAGTAAAATTTAAAAATCTAATAATTTGTCAAATCTTTTGAGAACAGAAATTTAAGTGACTATTCAAAGGTGTTTTAATGAATAATCTGTGAAGTCATATCAGTTTAAATTTAAACAAGTTATTTTCTTTGCTTACTCCTGCTTCCTTGTCTTAGTTTCTCCATTAAATCAGTGTACTTGTTTTTAGTTAATACCGTTTACTTCTAGAAATAATTATAAGTTAAAGCAGAAAATAAAAATATTTTTTAAAAAAAAGCAGAAAAAGACAAGATTTTAAATATACAGAGTCCACCAAAAAATGTATCACATCGGGAAAAGAAAAACATACAAATATTTTAATACCCAATTAATGAAACATCATCTAGTTAATCCAAGTTACCTTTACCCTCTGCAATTATAAGAGGTGCTCAAAGTGGTGGCTGTGAGCTTCCAGACTACAGTGAAGTGTTGCTTGGGTAACCTTGGTCACTGAGATCACAGCACATGCATTTTCAATTTCCTTCTCTAAGGGCCAGCAGTATAGTGGGTTTTTTTGTGATGCATATCTTCTAGGGTCTTCCATATGAGGGTAACACCATCTGTTGAACAAATATTATACTACTCTATTTTTTTTTTATTTGGTGAACTTTTTTGGTAGCATATCTATACCTATATGTGTGATGCTGTCACTGAGGATGAAGGAATTTGTTTTACTCATCTTAAAGAGTTAATTATTTCTCATCTACTTTTTGTCACTATCCCTTTTGTTTTCTTCATCTTTCCTTGTGTAGTGATTTCTAGCTGTTGTACCATGGAAGCTAACTGCATGTTAGAATTCCTGGGTTGAGCAGCCCAAAGGGAGATGAGCAAACCCTGATTCTCACAGTCTCTGCATACCGGAGATTATAGACCCAGAACATTCACTGCATTTCTCTTTGTCCAGATATGAGCCACTGATGCTAAGGAAGCCAGATCGAAGACGAAGCACAACCCAGACATGGAGTTTCCGAGAAGGAAAGCTGACCTGTGGCTTGCATGGGTTGGTTGTCCAGGTTGGTAACTTCTGATATCCCTGTTTGCAGTGTGCAACGATTGAGGCTTCTTTGAAGCAAGGCCTCAACTACGTTTTAGGTGATAAATTGTTAAGTGGAAGAAAAAATTGGTAAAACTATTTCAACATCATCATAGGCAAGAACTATCTTATTTTTCGGTATTAGAGATCGAACTCAGGATCTCACCCTTGTCAGGCTGGCATGGTGTGACTGCAGAACATCCCTGGCCCAAGGACTTTCTGAAAAGAACCCCAGTTGTGCAAGAATAATACCAAGAATCAGCAAATAGAACCATATCAAAATTAATAGCCCCTGCACAGCAAAGGAAACAACACAGTGAAGAGACAACCTACAGAATGGGGGAAAATGCCAGCTACTCTTCTGCCAGAGAGCTAGTGTCTAGAATATATAAAGAACTCAAAATCAATTAAACCTCCTACGTGAGAAATCCATATTTTGAAATGGGCAACTGAAGTGAATAGATACTTCTTAAAAGACGTGGTACGGCTAGGAATGGTGACGCATGCCTGTAATGCCAGCACTGGAGAGGCTGAGCCAGGAGTATCAGTTTGAGTTGGAAGTTAGCCTTGACTCCATAGTGAGATAGTGAGTTCAAGACCAGCCTGATCTACACAGTGAAACTCCATCTCAAAAAAAGGGCCAGGGGGCC
>PVIC010047761.1:0-13750 GCA_004025085.1 Thryonomys swinderianus | reverse complement strand
AATTTTGAAAACAAATTAACAAAATAGTAAAAGAAAAAAAATGAAGTAATCCAATCTCATCAGCAGACACATAAAATTAAATACATGATAGTTGTAATTAATGTAAATTATTTGCATGTTAAAATATTTTAAACGTGCAAATGACCAGTGATGGTCAAGATGTGATAAGTAAAATCACTTGAAAATCATTTAATATAAACAATATTTCTTATGACAACGTGTCATTCATAACAAAGAACATTATACAATATTTTACTTTAATAAAATAAAATTTATAAATATGGTAATGTACATGAGTTCTGATGCTCAAATTTTAGCATTAAAGTATGTAAAGTGGAGTTTTTTAAGAAAATTAAAGTAGACTTTGAGAAACAAACATTTTAGAAGTGTAAATACAAATTTTCTGAGAATTTTAATTAATGTACTATGAATATATAACTAATATCAATTTTGATTACAAAAATGTTTCTTATATGAATAAGTCTACAAAGATTATGCATCATTTAGTGCAGTTCATGAACATTACTCTTTCAAACATAATCTTTTAGGAAATAAATTATCAAAGAAATAATATGTGTTTATTGCTCATGTTCCCTATACAGGGAAAAAATTACCATGTTTTTGTGCATTGTGCATTGGATGCAACCTGACTCTGATCAGAGAAAAAGCCACACAAATTTAAGTGCTTGAAAAAAAATATTGAAATAATATCAACCATTAATCTTAGGATAATGTAATGATCAATGACAAATAATGTGCCAGAAAACATGAGCAAGAAATTGATAAGATAAGGATATTGAGTTAATGTATTAAATAAAATAATTGATTTTGAAAAGCAAGAAATATAAATTTAATACAAAGTACTCTGGAAATGTAATAAAACACAAATACACTTTATTAACCAATATTAAAAATACAGTTAGTATATGTGCCTATTTTAAAATTTATCTATAGAAATACTCAAACATGAAATGACACATAATAATAGTCTATATATGCTACATTACAAAAATATAAAATATAATGAAAAATCATTAGCTTACTAGTATCAGTAATGAATAGTCCACACAGACTCCGAGTATAAGCGTAATAGTAATGCTCCATATGGTTAGAAAACAGAAAATGGATGCAAAATCATATCATAGTTTTGCAAGTAACAAGTATACTGTTGAAAATGTGAGTTTTCTCCCCTAATTTGAACATCTGTGAGTCTTCACACATTAGAATGGGAAGAAACTGACCATATGAATCTGAAACATGTCTGAGAAAACCATGTAAATCATAATTAAGAAGACTCAAAATGAGTAATAAAGTTCTTGATGATTTATAATAGCATTGAAAATGCAAAGGATTCAGAGTAAGAAGTCAAAAAGATCAGCGGTCCTAAATCACAGCTTCTTGCAGCATTTAAAAAATTTTTTTATCTTTATTGGTACATTGTATATACACATCATACCACGACCACACTCGATACTGGGAATTTGTACCAGTGTATGACAAAATTTAATTCTCATTTTTTCCCATTCCCCTACCCACCCCAGAATCCCCACCCCCTAAATCCATGTTTTGTTTCCCTTTTTTTATTACCATCACATTTTTTCTTTACCCCTCATTACTCACCCCTCCACCACATTTTTGCTTGTTGAATCTGAGCTATGATTGGACTCTGTCCCACAGTGAAAGTTGTTTTGGACTCGTGTGTTTAGGGCAGATGATGCTCTAAATCTCTCCCACTCTGTTAGACCGACTTCAACTGCTGTCTCCTTGTTTTGCCTCAAAATTTCTGTTCTAATGAAGTTTTTCCAATGTTTAGGCTTCTTTACCATGGAAAAGTTTTACTTAACAGCTTAGATTGGTGTAATTATTTTAAATACATATGCAGTTGGAAGAAATAAAACAGAAAAATTCAAAAATGTAATTTTTTTCACTTTTCCCAGTGGTGATGTGTTATAACAATATAATATCATAACTTGGATATTGATACCGACACAGCCAAAATAAAGAATATTTCTATAGAATCCCTCTTGTTTTACTTTTAAGGACCACAATCACTTATTTCTTGCTCTCATCTTCTTCATAAACACAGACAGTCAAGAATTCTTTCCTGGGCCAGAGGGTTAGCCCAGTGGTTCCGGCGCCTGCCTCGCAAGCGCAAGGACCTGAGTTCGATCCCCGGTAACCACATAGAATGCTGGGCGTGGAGACACGCCCACCAACAGTCAACACCGCATACCACAGTGCCGGACGTGGTGGCTCACGCCTGTAATCCCAGCACTTGGGAGGCAGAGGCAGGAGGATTGCTGAGTTCGCGGTGGCTTGCCTGGGCACCATAGTGAGCTCAGGGCCAGCCTGAACTACAAAGCGAGACCCTGTCTCAAAAAGCAAAAAAAAAAAAAAGAATTCTTTCCTCATCTCTATAATTCTTTTATTTAAGAAACATATATATATATATATATATATATATAAATCATATAGTATATATATACCTTTTCAAAAAATTCACAACCTGCTTGCTTCAAAAGCCTCACATATTTTTGTATGTGCTGATATGTTTTATAATAATCTGCTGAATAATATTACATGGTTGGAATGGAAAATAATTTAACCTTTGATCTGTTAAAAGATATTTAGACTTTTCCTAGTTTGAGTCTACTGGGAATAAAGCATAAATTGTTTTACATATATGTGTGTGTCTGTGTGTGTGAACATTTGTTTTTTGTTTCTGTGGAATATCTTCCAGGAAGGATAACAGTTGGTTTACTTAGTGTTTTTGTAGTTTCATGGTTGCTTATTTATTTATTTAGAAAGTTCCAAGTTTTCTAATGTGTGTGTCCAATGTGTATGAAAAATAACTCATTTTAATCTTTCCCTTCTGTAAGATCTAAGTCAACAGAAATCACTGAATTACCAGTCTCAATACTTAGATTGGGCCACTGACAAACAGAAGGAAGGGTACATGTTGGTTCTGTGTATCATCAGCCCCTCAGCTAATGTGGAGAAACATATTTATATACAAGTATATGCATGTTACTGTATTATAATATGAAACTTGTTCTGGTAACTATGTCTTTTCAAACAGTCTTTCTCATAATTTATTTAACTTCTGGAGCTGAATGAACATGTTTCTGAATGCATAGAATATTAAAAATGTAAAACCTCAGTTAAATAAAAATTCTAAGCTTCCATCTTCTCCATTTTTGACATATCTCCTCAGTGGCCAGATAACATTCCTCTTTACATGCCAAGGTCATTGGTGCCCAAAGGTCTTTTGAAGTTAAAATGTTAACAACAGGGCTCTGATCCTATAATGGGAGAAAATGTCGCATAAATGTAATGTTCTTAGACTGTGAGCATTGGCATATAATATAAATCGTGGATATCATTTCTACAGGATTCTGGTTTAGTAATGTTGACCATTTTTCTCGACCCAGTAAATAATTTCCTATTTGTAGCGGATGATTAGTAGTAATGCTAGCAATACAACAGATATATTGTGAAATTTTAGTCAATTAAAAAGAAGTTATTTTCCTATCAATAGATTGTAATTTTTAACTATGCTCCATGCAATCATTTAGGAATCTATGATGATGGGAGTTTGACCATTTTCAAAATGCAGATTCCACAAGTTCCCTTTAATATCAGAAGGAGATAAAAGAGCAGAATGTGCTAGTAGTTGCAATCAACAGACTGAGACTCAGAGTTCAGAATGTACACATATTCTAATGCTTAGAAATGCTAATTACATGCTCACACCTAAACAGGTGAACAACAATAACAAAAGAAAACACATACTTTACAATTATGCCTTCCTTACTTTACTTGATCCTGTTCTATCTACTATATGATTTCTCCTTCATACAATATATCATTTTTACATCTTATAAGTGAACAAATTGAGACAAATAGGCAATTACCTAAGGCAAATAAGTATAAAAATGTCAAAAGGAGTGCCTAGGATTTTATCACTGTAAGACATGCTCTATTTCAGGTATGGAATAAAAATAAAACATTACATATTTCAATGAAAGAAAAACAAAAGGAGTAAAAAACATTATTTGATGATTTCTAATTTATAAACAATTCGTAATTTTTGTTATTAATATTAATGTTTGGTTGCTTTTTCTACTAACATTTCTTCCACATTATAACAAAATAAATCATTTCTGTGTGTTTGGGAAATAAAAAAACAGCTTAAGAAAAACTTTTTCTACATGCAAAACTCTACCAAAGCTATATAAAAGTGTTCTGGCTATTAAAAAATTTATTTAGTTTACTAGTACATACACTATAAAGTAAGTTACTGAAATCAACCAGTGCATCTACAATCCTAAAAATATGAATACACAAAAAATATATTTCAGTAATGATTTCCATACGAATCACCTTAATCATTTGATAAAAGCACAAATTGGCAGAATGAATCATGGAACAAAATCTAATATTAGTCTAGATACAAGAATCACATTTAACTCAAAAAGAAATTAATAGACTGAAAATTAAAAAATGAAAAATAATATTCCTTGTACTGGGAGTGAAAAACAAGCAGGAGTAGCCATTATATTTTCAAAGTAGATCTCCAGTCAGTACTGATCAGAAAGTGCAAGAAAAGTGTCATTACATGCTGGTTAAGGAAACAAGAAGATGCAACAATTATTAAAATGTGTACACTGAATAATGACACAGCCACTTTAATAAAAAGTGTACCACACATAAAAGATCAAGTAATCATCAACTCTACTGTCTCAAATAGAGAGATCAGTTAGAAATAAATCATAACTGAACAAAACACTCAAACAAATAGACTTGATAGACATCTACAGAATATTTATTCAACAGCAAGAGAACACATGCCTTCTGAGCACTACATGGTTACTTTCTCCAGAAAGACCACATAAGGAACAATAATACATACTGCAGTAAGTGCAAAAGCTTGAAAATTATACTGTGCATATGATTAAATGAAAGCATAATGAAACTATAACTCAAAGGCAAAAGTAATCACAGAAATGAGGCAAGTGAATGGAAATTAAGAAATGCACTATTGAATAATCCATGGGTCACAGAAGACATGAAAAGAGAAACAAGATAGTTTCTAGAATATACCAGTACAGCATACCAGAGCTTATGTAAGACATCAAAAGCAGTCCTAAGAAGCAAGATTATAACTGTGAATGGCCACATAAAAAACAATGAGCTTCCAAAAATATCTTCATGATGCAGCTTAAGGTCGTAGAAAAACAAGAACAATCCAAATTCTAACTAGTTTGAGAGATAAAATTACGAAGATCAGCATGGAAATCAGCGCATGACTACAAAAAAGGGATTGCAAACTGAAGATCTGGTTTTATAAAAGAAAGAACAAAACTGACCCACCTGTAGCCAGTCTTACTGAAATATAATAATAATAATAATAATAATAATAATAATAATAATTTGCAACTTTATGTAATTTGAAACAAAAATAGATGAAATTACTGTGAATACAGCCAAAATATTAGCAGTTGTTTTTATGAATGTGTATATTAAAATATTGAACAACTCAGAAGAAATATATTCCTAGATACATTTGAATTACCAAAACTGAGTCAAGAAGATTCAAATTTCCTGAATAATTCAACAGGCAATGAAATTGAAGCAGTAATAGAAAAAAAAAATCTTACCAACTGAAAAAAGTCCAGGTTCTAATGAATTCACCACTGAATTCTATAGGAACTTCAGGAAGGTCAAAGGCCAGAGTACCACAAAACTTTAATGAACTATAAGATGTAGGAGGATAATTAACATAACCTCTGGAAGCTAGAATCACCCTAATTCCAAAAGCAGACAAAAATGAAATAAAAATGACAAACATGGGCCAATTTTTTAATGAAAGTAGATCCAAAAATTCCCAACAAAACATTGGTCAATAGACTGGAGCAAATTATCAAAGAGATCATATTTCATGACCAAGTGACCTTCATCCCAAGTTGCAAGAAATTCAATGTGTCCAAATCAGTAAGTGTAACACATCACATAAAACAGAAACAAAAATCACATGATCATTTCACCAGATTAAAAAAAGGAGTTGATATATTTCAACATCCATTCATGACAATAATGTACATAAGGATTTTACCTCAGGATGATAAAAGTTATTTATGACAAATTTTCTGCCAGTATTCTATTACATAGGGAAAAAACCTGAAAGCTTTCTCTCTAAAATCAGAATCAAACAAGAAAGCTCACTATCACCACTCATGTTAAGCAGAGTATTTGAAACACTTCCATAGTAATTAGACAAGAGATAAAAAGAATAAGTATGGGGGGAGATCAAATTATTATTGTTTCACAAATGATATAATTTTCTATTTAAAAGACACGAGTATAAGACAAAAAATCCTACAATTAATAACCAAGTTAAGCAATGTGGCAAGATATAAAATCAACATACAAAGATCAGTACTATTTCTGTACAATAATAAAAACCTATGAGGAAAATGGTAGCATTCAAATAACATCCCAAAAAAAGATAATACTTGGAAATTAATCTGACCTAGAAAAAGAAAAAAAAACACTCTCAATTAAAACTGCAGTATTATGAAAATGGAGATCAATAAAGACATTACAAAATGGAAAGATATTCCCTCTTCTTGTGTAGGTAGAACCAGTATAATAAAAATAACAGTACTTCCAAAAGAGTTACACAGATTTAACACAAACTCTATCAAAAAACCAACATAATTTCTCATAGAGCTAGAGAAAAATATCCTAAAATTCATTTGGAATCTGTGGAGACTTGGGGTAATAAAGGCAGTCCTGTCAGAGCAAAGCAGGAAGCATCACAATCCCAGATTTGAAGGCATATTACAAAGCTATAGTGACAAAATAGCATGATTCTGACCAAAAAAAGGGATATTAGGTCCATGGAAAAGAACAGAAGATGTAGAAACATCTCCAAACACATTCAACTATTTGGTCATTTCAAAGTAGCCAAAAATATATATGAGATGAGTGAAAACCTCTTTAATATATGGTGCTAGGAAAATTTGCTATCTACCTGTAGAAGATTAAACATAGATCTATGTCTTATCCTGTAGTAAACTAAAATCAAAATGGCTCAAAACATTTAATGTGCTGGAAAATAAAATAGATACAACTCTTGGAGACACAGATGTAGGTAAGGATTTTCTGAAGAGAACCCCAGTGGAACAAGAAATAGTGTTATGAATCAATTAATACGATCATATCAAATTTAAATCTTCTTCACTGCAAAGGAAACAGAGTGAAGAGACAACCTACCAAACAGGAAAAAAAAATCTAAATATTCTACAGAGAGAAGGCTGAATATGTAATAAATTCAAGAATATTAGATCATTCAAAATAAAAGACCCATTCAAAAGATGAGCAATTGAAATTAAGATGTACAAATGCTCAGTAAATACATGAAAAAGTAATCAACATTTTTGACAGTTAAAGGAATGCAAATTAAACCAACACTAAGATTCTCTCCTATTCCAGAAAGAATAGCTATGATCAAGAAATCAAATGATAAAAAAAATCTTTGTAAGGCTGTGGGAAAATAAATGTTGGTGAGAATGTGAATTGGTTGAGACCACCATGAAAATTAGTATGTATATTTCTCAAAAAAACTAAAAGTAGAAATTCCACCTGACCCAGGTATCTTCCTAAAAGAGTTAAATATTTATATTAGGGTGATATATACATCCTCATGTCTATCAGCACAATTTTTAACAACAAAATATTGGAACAGATGAATACATTAATGATGAAATGACAAGTATTTACAAAGAGTTACTCTGTCACAAAGAAAAAATAAACTTCAGTCATTTGTAGGAAAATGGATGCACAACAGGACCACAATGTTAAGTGAAATACAATCAACACGTAAGCTCATAACTGAGAAATGCAAGTTATAAACAAAGGGCAAAATAAAGCATAGATAACAGGAAGTAGGGACATAGGTATTTCTCAAGTGGGAGAAGAATCAAGAGATGGAGGAAAGATTCTCCACTGTGGGTGGGAATGTAGACTGGCATAACCATTATGGAGATCAATGTGGAGATTCCTCAAAAAACTAGGATTAGCGGTCCCATTTGACCCTGCTGTTCTCCTACTGGGGATAAACACAAAAGAACTCCAAGATTCATATCACAGCGACATATGTGCACCTGTGTTTATAGTAGCTCAGTTTGTGATAGCTAAATCTTGGAAACAGCCCAAATGCCCATCAACTCTAGACTGGATAAAGGAGATGTGGGAGTTAGGGGTGGGTAAAAGAAAGAGGAAAATGAGAATTAAGTCATGTCATATACTGGTACAAGTTTTCAATATTGAGCATAATCATGATGTGTTTATATAACGTACCGATAAATAAAATAAATAAATAAAAGAGATGGAGGAAAGACAGAAGAATGAAAAGGAGCCACACACACAAAGAATTGAAACATGTTATGTTCATGTACTAGCTCCTCTCATGGAATGTGATAATTATGGTAATTGCTAGTAAAAAACGGAAAAGAAGAAAATAACACAAAAAGTCTTCAAAGAACCTTGCATCCTAAAATAATTTTAAATCTAATTTTCTCAAGTTTCCATATAGGAAGGTATTTTGTCAAATGATTAATATCTTTATAGATTAAAAAGAAACATAAACCATTTTATAGTCATAAAACCAAACACTATTGAGTATAACTTTAATGTAAAAGTTGATAATAACTGAATATGTGTGTCTTCGGTTATACTCACAAGAAGACATCATCATCATCATTTCATTATAGAAGTTGCAATTTTGTGCATCAGAAAGTGATGAAGACACTTTAACCTTTTTCTTTAGCAAATTCCTTATTTTATTGGAATTAGCAGGTAATAACCAAATTTCCTAGGGGGAAAATAGCCTTTTAATAAGTGCAATGTGATGACAATAATGGAAATTTGAAACAAAACTATTATTCATTATGATATCAAGTAATGTATGAAATGTGTGTGTGTCTTCTTGCTGTCTTCCATGGTAAGTTAATATTTTTACTTTCTTCCTTATTTTTTTATTTTAGTAGTACATGTAATAACTGTAAACATTTACACTTTTTCTTAATATGCAGTCAAATTTTTTCCACTGCTTTCTATTCTTTTTCAGTGTTCTCTAACTATTCTCCTGACTGCCTATAAGTGTGTGTCTGTTTATTTTCCCCTTTCGATTACATGGATGTCTCCTGAGAGTTACAGAACATGCTGTGGTCTGATACCAATAGTGTTTTCAGTTTGGTAGAATTCAGCGTGAGCTTCTAACCAACTCTCTTTTAGAAAAGGAAAATGGAATGTAAATGGTAATTTACTCATCATAGATTGACTTAGATTGTTTGATGTTCACATTCTAACTGATATATGTGAGAAGAGCACTAATTGTAAATATTCCTAAATCTCTAGCTCTACTCTTTAAATTCCTAATAATTTACCATTCCCATTACTCCATGTGGAAATCACTACTGACAGAGAAAGGCACTTATTTGCCATGCAATGGTTCTACAAAGAGAGAAATCACGTAATCAGAGGCCAATTTGTTGTGAAGACACAGATCATTATCTTTAGGGGAAGTCTGAGGTCATAGCTAAATTGAACTCTAAGTGCTCTTCCAGGAGATCTAAATGAGTCATAGTCCCTTCACAAGTTGAACTAACCCAAACCTCTTGGCATGTGGGGCTTTCTGATATGCATAAAGGGTTGTCTGGCCATTGGTGACACTTTAGGAAGGATTTTTTTTTTTTTTTCTTGAGACAGGGTCTCACTTTTTGGTTCAGGCTGGGCCTGAGCTCACTAGGTAGCTCAGGCAAGCTTCAAACTCAGCATTCTGCTGCCTCTACCTCCCGAGTGCTGGGATTATAGGCTTGAGCCACCAAGCCCGGCTGTAAGGAAGGAATTTCTTCACAGTTAAAAAATGAATTCTTGGGCCAGAGATTTAGCTCAGTGATTCCGGCGCCTGCCTCACAAGTGCAAGGTCCTCGGTTCAATCCTGGTAACCACTAGAATGCTGGACATGGTGGCTCACGTCTGTAATCCCAGCACTCGGCAGGCAGAGGCAGGAGGATTGCTGAGTTCGAGACTTGCCTGGGCGGACCAGCCTGAACTACAAAGCGAGACCCTGTCTCAAAAAAAACCAAAAAATTATTAAAAAAAAATGAATTCTAAGAACAGTAGTGGACCATATATATACAAAACTCAATAAATTAAACTACCCTAACTTTCCTAGAGAAACTATCAACAGTTTGTTCATTTGTACATTTTTTGGCTCATAATCTTTTCCTTTATTTCTTTTGTTTCTACACACAGGGTTTTGATTTGATTTACTTATAAGCTACGCTTATTGGAGAAATAAGTTATTCAAACTTGACTAGGAATCCAAGTGATAACTGATGACCAAGGGCTAAAGCTCAGGACAAAAGGAGGAAAAAAATGTGGTCTCTTTAAAAAAAATCTAACCATCATTAAGGAAACTTATAAGATCAAGGTTGAGATAAAAACCTGCAAATAACACATTTAAAATCTAAATACGTAAGCAGAATTTATGGATTGAAAATAATTATATATTATTTTGTTAATATACACGTGTCATATTATTCATGATCTAAAGGTTACATATAAAATTCTACAAAAGTTTTATTTGAACCAGTTAATAGATAAATTGGTGCTCATGAATTTTAAATGTATTGGCAATAGAGACGTAAAAACAGCTTTGAAATTGATAGCATATTTTTTCCTAGATTGTTATCCAACCTAGATAGTACTTACCTTTATTAAAATTTTAAAATACAGTGTCTGCTTATCTTTTGTTTCATGCATACAACTTTTAAGGTTTTCTCTGGCCAAAAGAGGTGTTCATTATGTTTTTATAATATATTGGTTTTCCTAGACAAACTAAATATAGATGAGATAAATGTTCATAATAAAATATCTAAGCCACAAGTTATTAACAATACATGAAAGTACTTTTGTCATTTTATATTTGGGTTTATTAAATATATTTCCATAAATTAGTAATATATTTAAAATAAATTAAATTGCTTCTTTGAAGGTCTTAACTAGCAAGGCCTACAATCCTAATGTAGATTTTTTTATAAAAGAGAAAAATGTTTTATCACATCAAGGAAAAGACTATTTTGTCTGAATTCAGAACTTTCGTAAATGTAAAGAGAGTTTCAAAGTTAAATTTTACAAAACAGAAAAAAGCACACACAAAAAAAAGGTAAGTAGGAAAGAGAAAGCTATAAAGAAAAGTATGTGTAGGAGGATATTTTTGGTAAAGACATATCAAAAGAAAAAGAGTTTTTAAGAAGGATATTGAAGGGTGGGATTTTGTGCTACCAGGATACAAAAATAGAGATGATGAAATCGGATGCTAATGTAATATGCGGAAAGTCTATATGAGAGGGAGTTTGTGAGAGGCAAAGTTTATCAAGTGAAGTTTGCACATATGATCAAGTTGATTGTAGTTTCAAGTGTTATTTAAAGTACATTATAAAAATCAGTTGATAGCATTGATATGAAATCAAATTCTGCTTAAAACAATGAAGTTTTCTTATGTAACATTTAACCACTTTTACTAAATCTTATAGAAACTGGCTTAAGAAATAACATATCAGGTTAATTTCTTATTTTTCATCATACTAGGTTTTTGATGACCTATGAAACTTAATCTTAATAGACTCAGAATTTTAAGTGTTGGTTTATTGCAAAACCTTTTAAGTAATCAGTTTATATAAATAAGTGAAAAATATTACTTATATTATTATAATTTATTTGAAACTTTGTGTTTAGGAATAAAAATATGAATACATCTGTCCAGTAACTGTGCTGTACAATGTTCCAAGTTTGTCAAATTGAAGATGTATAAGCTTGACACATCCACAATTAACCGTTACTGTTTTTTATGCAGTATTATTTATATTTGAACCTTCAAATTAAAATGTTTAATATTTACCTTAACACTTTAGTATTTCTGCTGTTTATACTAAGCACCATTCATGTAAGAGAAAAAAACTGTTTTGAACAACGTTGCACTTTAAGATTTGGTTTGTATTTCTTTATTTAATCTAATAAGCATCGGGTTATTGCATGCATAAGACAATTGTGCACTGGATAAAAGTGTATTTGTGGTCATTAACACTGTCTCTTATGCTAGTAGGAGTTCTACAGTTGCTGTTTCATTTTTGTCTATGCTGTAAGACTTGTTAAAAGATTCTAAATACATTTTAAATCTAAAAGTCTAAGCTAATATGTAAAAGTTTTATGTAACTGTGATGTTAATTATTACTGACTTTTTTGCTAAATACATTTGTACTCTCCACGTACAGAGCTTAAGAAAAATGCCTTGCCATACTTTCCCCCTAAACCAAGTTGTTTATAATGGTAAGCTTCCTGAGACTTATGTTTGCATGTTCCTAAGAGTATTACAATAACTAAATATGTTTAAGTGCTGTCCATTCCAACAAGTTCACTCCAATAACTGTAAAATTATTACTAACTTAGAAACTATTTATAAGCTAGTACATTCTACTTAAAAGTGTTCTAACACTGACAAAACTAGATTTATTATGTTTCTATATTATTATGCTAACGGGATGTGTTCTATTATCCTTGTTTTACCTTTTTCTCATAAAACTTTGTAATTGTAAAATTTTGTAATTTTAAATCATTGTTCCAGCTGATTGTTAAAACACACTCCTCAAGAATGTTAAGAGAACACCGTTACAATTGTTGGGGTTAAGACCCCCACTTCCTCTTCAAGACTAATGTAAGTATATGGCTAGAACCAAGGCTTAGAGACTAGAGCTAAGGACAACTGGAAGGGCCAAGGGACAACCAAAACTTTGGCTCATTCACACCAAAGTATCTTTATGCAACTCTAATTTGTCACCAATCCTTCACATATGGACTTTGTTGAGTCTCACAGGACAAGTGACAGCAGACAGATACTCTCCCCAATACAGGGTCAGTAAAGAGGGGCATTCCCCCAACATCTAGAAGAAGTAATAAGGTCAGCAAAACCAAGACCCATCCTGGAATATCATACAACTGGGTGAAGATAAAGCCTGAGAAAGCACCAAAAACTTCATGTGTCCCCAAAAAGCAAATACCAAAGAGTCTTCATGGACTTCAGTGTTAAAAATTACTCTGCCATAAGGAATGACAAGATCGATCCATTTAGGTACAAATGGAGACCCCTGGAGGATATACTAATAAGTGAAATAAATAGATCACAGATAGGCAAATTCTGGATCTTCTCTTTGACACGAACACCTGAAGATGCAAATGAGCTCTAGAAATATGACAGCTTTTATAGAGTGGGAAATTTCCATAGGAAATTTGGTGTGGGAATGTAATGACACAGAAAGAAAATAAAAGAGTATGTGTAAAGGGGGTGGGGAGGTATGGGTGGGTAGAGATATGGGTAAAAATGAGAATTAACTTGAGTCATATACTGGTATAAATTCCCCAATGTTGGGCCGGAGGGTTAGCTCAGTGGTTCCGGTGCCTGCCTCTCAAGCTCAAGGACCTGAGTTCAATCCCCGGTTACCACATATAATGCTGGGCATGGTGGCTCATGCCTGTAATCCCAGCACTCGGGAGGCAGAGACAGGAGGATTGCTGAGTTCGCGGCGGCTTGCCTGGGCACCATAGTGAGCTCAGGGCCAGCCTGAACTACAAAGCGAGACCCTGTCTCCAAAAAAGCAAAAAAAAAAAAAAAAAAAAAAAAAAA
>PVIC010047760.1:0-13760 GCA_004025085.1 Thryonomys swinderianus | reverse complement strand
AAAAAAAAAAAAAAAAAAAAAAAAAAGAATTCAATTAAAAAATATAATGAAATACCTGAGATAATTAAACTGTAAAAAAGAAAGGTTTATTTTGGCTTGCAGCTCTGGAATTTCCAGTCCATGATCAATTTGACCCATTATTTGAGTCTGGAAGAGACACACAAATGCACAGTGGAGCAAAACCACTCACCTCCTGGCCAGGACGCAAAAGACACAGAGGACAGGGGTGGGTCACACGTAGTCTCCTACCACTCCTGCACACTGCCTACCAGAGCCCTCTGGAAAGTTTTCACCACTTCTCAGTAGGGCCGACCTGCAGATGAGGCTTCAACACGTGGGATGTTGAAGACATACTCCAAATCGGAATCACAGCAGCCAGAGGAAGGCAGATGTGGGGGTCTGGCCCAGTGACACCAGGTGACTCAGGTGCACAGAAGTTCCAGAATCACTGTGGAAAGGGCTGATTTTCAATGCAGTGCCTCACTCATAAGATCTCAACCAAGCATTAGACAAATGGATGATGACAAAATGAAAATCTGAGTTGCTAGGAGAGTTTGGGACAGGATGAATGTTAGCCTAAGAATGTGCTTCCTGGGGCCGGAGATTTAGCTCAGTGGTTCCGGCGCCCGCCTCACAAGCGCAAGGTCCTGAGTTTGATCTGGTAACCATATAGAATGCTGGGTGTGGTGACTCACGCCCACCAGCAATCAATACCACATACCACAGTGCCGGGCGTGGTGGCTCACGCCTGTAATCCCAGCACTCGGGAGGCAGAGACAGGAGGATTGCTGAGTTCGAGCCTTGCCTGGGCTACACAGTGAGCTCAGAGCCAGCCTGAACTACAAAGCGAGACCCTGTCTCACAAAAAAAAAAAAAAAAAAAAAAAAAAAAAAAAAAAAAAAAAAAGAATGTGCTTCCTGGGCTCTTGGATGGTTTTTGTTGCTTTCTTTCCTATGTGTGCAAGTTTATTAATGATTGCTCACTGCCAGTTATGGGAAGAACAAAAGGAACAACAAAAGAACATTCACGGCAACAGGGAAAATCAGTAGCGAAAGGAGCTCTTGGGAATTGCGGTGACACCAACCTCATTTCAACAGACAAACTGGGAGAAAAGTGAGCTCCATTTGGCGATGTGTGAGGCCACTGTGGAGGGACGAAAGCACCTCTTGTCCCTCGTTCTGGAAGCCTGAACTGGTTGGCAGAGCTCAGCTCGGCCTTTTCAGTCAGAACTTGCCTGGGGACACTGGACTTCCTCCACAAGAGGGTTTTGCCATTGAAGGAAACACTTGCGTCTCTTCTAAGCCCCAATTGGCCCTCACAGCTCCTTTCTTAGCCCTTTGATCAGCTCTGCGGGGGCTTTCTTGCCATTCAAGATCAGAGAACATTTTGCCCTGCTATGGAGGGAAATCAAATTCAGTGAGAGGCTCTTGAAGCAGTTGCCAGAGCGTCTCAGATGCATGCTCTGGAACGTCTCTCTGTCCCTGAGGAGACTTGAGCTTCCTAAGAGATGAGGACACTGTGGTTGTATAAAGTGACTTTTGTCACGGTTGAGCACACTTGTGACTCTGACTTCCTATTTTAATTCTACTTGGACAGAAAATAATCTGCTCAGATTTAGCTTCAAAACAGCTTCTTTGGGGCCAGAGATTTAGCTCAGTGGTTCCGGCGCCTGCCTCCCAAGTGCAAGGTCCTGAGTTCAACCCCGGTGACCACACAGAATGCTGGGCGTGGTGACTCACGCCCACCAGCAGTCAATACCACATATCACAGTGCTGGGCGTGGTGGCTCACGCCTGTCATCCCAGCACTCAGGAGGCAGAGACAGGAGGATTGCTGAGTTTGAGGCTTGCCTGGGCTACATAGTGAGCTGAGGGCCAGCCTGAACTACAAAGCGAGACCCTGTCTAAAAAAACCAAAAAACCAAAAAAACACCCCAGCTTCTTAAAGAAGCCTTTTCGGGCAGCCAGGAAGGTGAGAGAACAAAAGCAGTCAGCGTGCGTGGACCGTGGGGGCACACTGGCGAGGTCAGCCTGCTCTGTTGAGATCCAGAGGGGTCCCTCCTGGGAGGTACTGTGTATCAGACCTCTAGGGGGAGTCGTGATTCCCCCGTGGGGCAGGACGGGGAGCAGGGAGCTGGAGGGTGGAAGAAGGACTGTGGAATAGCAAAGGCCTCAAAGTTCTTAGAGGTCAGGGAGTGAGTCCCTTGTGCCAGGCTGTAGAAATGTGGACTTCACTCTGTAGGCTAGAAGGACATGTGGAAGGTTTTAAACCAGAGAAAAACGGGCTGGGCTAAACTTGTTTCAAAAAATCCCTTTTTGTAGAAAAGGAAGCCCTGTGTTGCAGGGACAATCGGGATGGCGAGGGGTATGGGTGGCGTGGAGCATGGGCGTGGGCTGGTCGCCTTCGCCATGTCCTGGCCCAGTGCTCTTTCACCTCCACAGCAGCTGTCTTGGCAGAACAGAGTACAGTCCCTGCTGAGTAAGAAGCCTGGCGAGAGCGGGAATATGGCATGGAAGGTTTGAAGCATCACATTTGGTCTAAAACAAAGTTCGTGCCAACACCTGGATTCTGCTTCAAAAACTAGTGTTCCGGGAAGAGGAGGAAGTTTTGTTTTGCGTCCTGCAGTGCCCTCTGCCTGCCAGGGCCACACGTCATCCTGCCTGGGAAGGGGCTCTGCTCCTGCTCAGTCTGTGGGTGTCCCCGCCACTCACGGTATGACAAGGGTGTGAAGCTCACTCTGAGGACCAGAAAGCATCTTTGCCCAAATCACACCTTTCTGTGGGCTGGAGGCGAAGGCTTCCCTTCTCTTCAGAGTGGATTTGCAAATTGCATTTCCAAAGGCCATTGTCATGTAGTACCTTTTCTTCCCCTTTCTTTTATCCTCAGTGTATTGGCTTTATAGCTGTATGAGAGGCTGGTTGTGGGTACAGAATGCCATTGTCACCTGACTAAGTCCACGCAGAGTATTTGTAACACGCGACTGTCCTGCTGGGTGTGGAGGTGCAGGCCTGTAATGCCAGCAGCCGGGGAGGCGGAGGCATGAGAATTGCATGTTTGAGCCCAGCCTGAGCAACACAGCCACTTAGCAAGACCCTCTCTCAAATTTAAGCAAAAAAGAGCGGGGGATGTAGCTCAGCGAAGGGCCTGGGTTCAACCCTCAGGGCTGGAAAAAGAGCCCCTTCCTTATTTGCTGAAGATATGTTCCAAGAGCACCATGGGCGCCTGACACTTGGGACAATACCACATCCTACAAATACTATACATTTTCCATTATATACATAAACAAATCTTATGCCTTTTCCATCTCAATTAAGCAATTACCATGTGTGGTGAGCATGACTTCTGCAGTCTGAGGCAGGACGACAAAACCAGCATAAGACTTTTTTTTCCTTCTTTATAATCTCATGGAGAGAACATTCATTCTCACTGTAGATCTTAGCAACTTTAGCATGTGGTCAATTTTTCTCTCCACTCATTTCCCCTAGCTTCCCTTAGGCCAGGTAAAGCAAAACACAGTGCTCAATTCATATGATGTCCATCAGCCCGTCTTGGACATCCAAGGTTACGAGGTGCCTGGGTATTTTCAGTTACCTATGGACCAGATGGCTCCTTCCTGACCGCAGCAGTTAACATCTGCCTGGTATCAGAACAGCCAATTTACCCTGCAAATGTGGGTTTTCCCAGGGATTTCTGGAGGCCAAGCTATATCCTAAGCTTTTTTTTTTTTCATTTTTTATTCTGAGACAGGGTCTAAATTGATAAATTGCCCCGGCTCACATTGAACTTGTGATCCTCCAGCCTCAGCTATTATAGGAATATAAATTTAACTTTTATTTCTCCATTTGAAAATGAAGATCTAAGCTCACAATAGTCCCAGTGGTCTTCACACTCAATAGTTGGGACAGATAGTGAATCAAGACCTCTTCTTGTGTTAGCTTTCTATCACTATGGTGGAGTACTTGAGATATTTATGGACAACAAGTTTTGTGGCTCACAGTTTTGGTGCATGGTTGGTTGGCTACTGTGGTGAGGGAGAACATTATGGCAAGAATATTATGGTAGGAAGTGAGTGGTAGAATAAAGCTACTAATCTCATGGTAACCAAGAACAGGGGGTTGGGAGTAGAAGGGGGGAGCAAGAGAGAGAGCTCTGAGGTCTCAAGACCCAATATTCAGCATGTCCCCTATTCCTCAGTGATCTAACTTCCTTTGACTGGATCCCCTCCTAAAAGATCCACCACCTCTTGACTGTGCCAAGGCTAGGGACAAAAAGCCTTCAACACATGAGTTTCTGGGCGACATACAATTTCCAAACTATAAGCCAGGTGTGATGGTGAACACCTGTAATCCAAGCACTTTGGGAAGCTGAAGCAGGAAGACTGCAAGTTTGAACCCAGCCTGGCAGTTTAGCACCTTGGTAAGATCTTGTCTCAAAAATAAAAATAAAAAGGCTGGGGATTTAGCTTAGTCTGAAAGCCCTGAATTTCCTGGGTATGGTGCTTCACACCTGTAATCCCAGCCCTCAGGAGGCAGAGGCAGGAGGATTGCTGTGAGTTCAAGGCAGGTCTGGGTTATATAGTGAGTTCGGGACCAGACTGAATTAAAAAGTGAGACCCTGTCTCAAAGAAAAAAAGAAAAAGAATGCTCTGAATTCAGTCCTCAATACCACGCATAGACATACACACAAACATATCCAAACTATAACACTTAATAATTATGATGTTAATTCTTACAATCTCATAATGGAATAAATGGGTTTTTAATAAAAGCTATTCAACTTCAGAAATTCTTTTTGTGAGATGTCATTAAATAATCTCAACCTTGGGGCCAGAGATTTAGCTCAGTGTTTCCTGCGCCTGCCTCGCAAGCACAAGGTCCTGAGTTTGATCCTGGTAACCACATACAACAATGCTGGGCGTGGTGACTTATACCCACCAGCAGTCAGTACCACATACCACAGTGCCAGGCATGGTGGCTCATGCCTGTAATCCCAGCACTCAGGAGGCAGAGGCAGGAGGATTGCTGAGTTTGAGGCTTGCCTGGGCTACGTAGTGAGCTCAGGGCCACCCTGAACTACAAAGCAAGACCCTGTCTCAAAAAAACAAAACAAAACAAAACAAAAAACAAAAAAACTCAACCTCTCTTCTCTTTCTGCCGTTTTTCTGGCCCTTTCTCCCCAGGTAAAAGAAACAGAGAAACAGGTGTTAAGTTGGACACAGCTGTGTGTTTAAGAAACCATCAACCACACCATATGTATTAATTTTATATTATTAATTTATTTAATAGATTGAGTTTACTGGTACATTTTTGGAATACGTTATGATCACATTCATCATTGAGAATTTGTACCTGTAGATAGCATTTCTGTTTTCTTCTCTACAAGAACTAAGAATTCCTACTTGATACCTATTCAGACATACCCAGGACAATCCCACTGAATTACTACAAGTTGGTACTGAGAACAAACATCATTAGCTAGAAAATGGCTATGGTTCCCTGCTGGCACGGTGAAATAATTAAAAATAATTTATGGGTGAAACCATTCATTTCAGTTAGAAGAAAACTAGGCAGCTTACAGATAACATTAAAAGCATAAAATTAAAATATCTATTCTGGAAATATGATTTTATAATCCAAAGAGAACTTAGAATGAACTAGTTCTGCATTATCTTTTTATAGACATGGAAATTTCAGACTAAAAATAGGCAGACTCACCCAAGGTCACAATGTTGCTATTTGGTCTTATTTTAGGGAATCATGAAAGTGACAAAGAAAAACAAAAGGCCAATTTTCTAAAACAGAATTCAGTAAACTGGCTTTTTTCTCCCTCAAAGGCCAGATATTAAGTATTTTAGGCTTGTGGGTCATACAGTTTCTGTCATTGTAATAAAAGCAGCCTTAAACATATAAACAAAGAGTATGGATATATTCCAATAAAGCTTTATATATAAAACAGGTGAATTCTCAAAGATGAAAGTGATCATAATATATACCTAATATGTACCAATAAATTCAATAAAGGGGAGAAAACCTCGTGAGTTTCAGACACTTCACCCAGAAAGATATTCATTCCTGTCTAATTAAAGGCATTAGTTACTAATTAACTGCTTCATAAAACAACCTTGAAAGATTTTTAGAGGAAATAATTTGTTGAAAGCTGACTTAACTCTCTGGAAGAGAAAAAGATACAGCGTGACAAACAAGGTCAAACCTCAGTAGTATCGTCTACTTCAACATCACAATGAACCCAAAACTCTTCTACACAAGCCCAGTGTGCACTAAGGCTCTGTTTACAGTGTGCCATTTTAAAGTAAGATATTTTTATGTACAACTATGAATATAATACTACACTGGATTTTTGCTGAATAAAAATAGCATCTGTCCATTAAAAATAGGCAATGATATTAGAATGGTTTTAATATTTTTAAAAATAAAAATAATGTGTTGGCAAGGATGCAGAAATACTGGAACTTTCATACACTGCCATAAAATGGCATAGCTACTGTGGAATGCAGCTTAGCCCACCCTCAAAGAGGTACACATAATACTGGCACATGATCCAGCAATTCTGCTCCTAGGTATATATTGAGAAGAAATGAAAACAGAGACCCAACAAGGACACAACAGCACCATTCATGTTAGTTGACAGGCAGAAATAGAGCAAATTCCACCAAGGGATGAATGGATAATAAATTGTAGATACTCACTGTAGAATAGTCTTCAGCCACTAAAGGAGTGCAGTGCTGATGAGCTATAGTGGTGGTGAACACCCAAACCACTATGCTAACTGAGAGTCCAGGTGCATGATCTTGTATAATACCATAAGAAATATTCAGAAGAGGTAACTCATGGAGACAGAAAGCAGGCTGGTTGTTGTCAGGGTGGCTGGAGGAAGAGATGGCAAGAAACTGATTATGGAGAGAAATTTGATTTGGGAATGATGGAAATGTCTTAGGACGAGATAAAGTTGGTGGTTGCAACAATACTGTGAGTGTAGTAAATGCCACTGAATTGCTCACTTTCAAATAATTTTTTGTAATGTGAATCTTACCTCAATAAATTATTTTTTTAAAAAATAAGGTATCAGTTGGGCCAGAGATTTAGCTCAATGGTTCCGGCGCCTTCCTCGCAGGTGCAAGGTCCTGAGTTCAATCCCCAGTAACCACATACAATACATACACCAGCAATCAATACCACATACCACAGTGTTGGGCATGGTGGCTCATGCCTGTAATCCCAGCACTCAGGAGGCAGAGGCAGGAGAATTGCTGAGTTTGAGGCTTGCCTGGGCTACATAGTGAGCTCAGAGCCAGCCTGAACTACAAAGCGAGACCCTGTCTCAAAAAAAAAAAAAAAAAAGGGTACCAGTCAACATGACTGTTACATGCCAATTCTGGTTATAAGAGAAAACAGAATGGCTCAGTGACCCACACATTTTTATTGTCAGAGATGTTTACCGTTATTTGAGTGTGAAGATTTCTCCAAATCTAAGTAGGTAGGTTCGGGATAAATCTCAGGCTCAATTTAAATCCCTTGAATCCTTGAAGCTTTTGGTAAAGACCAAATTCAGTGCTGAAGAGCTTTTATTATTTTTAGAATCCATTGGAGATCTCCCATCCCAATTTGGGGAACTAAAATAAATGTTTGGGACTTTTGTCAACTTCCTGTTTCTAAGGAAGAAGAACCTATAAAAAGTCTCATGTAAAAATTTCCAGAAGATTTGGGGACATCAAAGAATTCCAACGAAGCAGAAAATTAGTTCATCGTAAAAGAATCTGGAAGACCCTAGATAATTCTATTTAATAAACACTTTGAGGGCTGACTCTCTCTCAAGACAATTCCAGGAATTTAATCAATTTGGGGTTCAATGACCTTAAAGCCATATCAAAGTCAAATATGAAAACAAACTATGAGAAGACTGGATGCATATGGAAAATGAGGAATTCTCACGTGAAACTGCACAGCTTGGCCTGATAGGCTCACGGGTGGTTAAAATTAATTTGAACAGTTGGGGAGCATGAAAAAAAGGGCCTATTTTCAGAGGGAAAGAAGAGGGTGGTAAAGAAATGATGCTATAACTTGACTTTTATGTCCTAGGCTGGCAGGATAGCTTTGCTAGGTGACAGAGTTGCCCTTTCACTGGAGAGTAAAGATCCTTAGATGGATTTCAAAGAACAACTATATTTAAAGTTAGGATAAGGCTCATTTAGGACGACGATGAATCACTAACAAGAAGTGCTGCTTGACGTTAGAAATTCTTATTCTTGAGGCAGGACTGTCTGCCAAGGCTTGTTGTTTGCTAATCCAAATGCCCGGAGCTCTGGGGTGTCCTTCCTTCCTGTAGGAGCCAATTCTCTTGGGAAACACTGAACAGTCATTACGGATTAGCATTCTGATCTGAAATGCTCCAAAATCTGAGCTGTTCCAAAATCTAAAACTTATGAACACTGACATGAGACATGAATGGAAATGTGCACATATGATCCAAAAAGATGAGTTACAGAGGAAATGCAGGAACGCAACAGATAGTGTATTCAGCATCCACAAGAGACAAAAAGCCCTTGTGCACAAATTGTCTCATGCACAGAATCATTAAAATATATATAATTACCTTTAGGCTAAATGAACTTTGTGTTTAGATTTGGGTCCCATCCCCAAGATGTCTGATTATACATATACAAATAGTCCAAAACTTAGAAACATCCTAACTCTTGTGGGGTTTTTGTTTTTGTTTTTTGGCACCTGGGGTTGAACTTCTGACCTTGCATTTGCAATGCAGATGCCAAAACCACAGAGCTAAATCCTCAGCCCCAAACATCCTAAATCTGAAATGCTTCTAAAGAATTCTGAAGAATTTGGGATAGGAGGATATGATCTGTATTTACCTTTTAGCATGAATGAGTTTAAGGCAATGACAATTACATTCATCTAAATTTAATAGTAAAAAAAAGTTGAGTTTGGTGGCACATCCCCAGTCCTCCAGCAGGCTGAGGCAAGAGGATTGCAAGTTCAAGCACAGGCTAGAAAACTTAGTAAAACCTGTCTTAAAACAAAAATATGCTGGATGTACCTCAGTGTGCAGGTCATGGCTCAATCCCCAGTACCACAAAAACCAAGAAACTGAGATTGGGCCTGATCCATACTACTCTGGGTAGTAAAGGACCCCAGGCCCCAGCCTGCCACTCCAGTAACCAAAACCACTCAGCACCTCTCCAGTAACCAAAATAAAGACTCAGAAGGCAGGGTAAACACCAGTAATGGAGCAGTTCCACTTGATGCATCACAGCATGTGGGAAGACCAGAGTCCTTGTTGTTATCCAAGGTGAAGGTGAGCTGAGTGCAAAATCCTAGGCAGCCAGGAAGGGCATTCCAATTATTCCTCCCAAACAGGATTCTTTTTTTTTTTTTTTTTTTTTTTGAGACAGTGTCTCGCTTTGTAGTTCAGGCTGGCTCTGAGCTCTCTATGAAGCCCAGGCAAGCCTCGAACTCAGCAATCCTGCCTCTGCCTCCCGAGTGCTGGGATGACAGGCGTGAGCCACCACACCCGGCACTGTGGTATGTGCTATTGATTGCTGGTGGGTGTGAGTCTCCACGCTCCACATTGTATGTGGTTACCGGGGATTGAACTCAGGACCTTGCGCTTGCAAGGCAGGCGCCAGAACCACTGAGCTAACCCTTTGGCCCCCAACAGGATTCTTTTGCAACACAGTTAAGTGCAGTCTGTCTGCAGGAAGGCCTGGTCAGTTTTGACCTTCCTATTATTCCTCCCAAACAGGATTGTTCCCAACAGGGAAGTAGATTGGAAGAGTATTACTGAGCAGAAGTTTCTTTTCTGAATGTTCATTTTATGGAGCTGCCGACTCTGCTCGAGACAAGGCTGACCTAAGAAATATGAACACTGGCTTTGGAGTTGTGCGTAAGAAGCCCTTTGGCTGGATCATGGACACCAGAACACTTGAGGATGTTTGATTGTGTAAGATTCATTTAGGTTGAATCATTCACTTCTTAGGCTGAGAAAATTGTTCACAACTGGAGTGGGAAGAGGGTTATTGGTGAATTTTTAATGCTTTCTGTATTTTCTGCCATGAGCTACATACTTAACAATCAGTAAGAACATCTAAGGAATGCAAAATTAAAAAGAAAACTTTCTACCTACAAGTTATTTTCATTGGTGCACCCAAATTTCCATTCAGTTTGTCATGACCACCCTTCTGAAACTGCTTCTTAAAATAATTGCAATGGGGGCTGGAGGGTTAGCTCAGTGGTTCCAGCACCTGCCTCGCAAGCGCAAGGTCCTGAGTTGGATCCCCGTTAACCACATACAATGCTGGGCGTGGTGACTCACACCCACCAGCAATCAATACCACATACCACAGTGCTGGGCGTGGTGGCTCACGCCTGTAATCCCAGCACTGGGGAGGCAGAGACAGGAGGATTGCTAAATTCGAGGCTTGCCTGGGCTACATAGTGAGCTCAGAGCCAGCCTAAACTACAAAGTGAGACACTGCCTCAAAAAAAAAAAATTGCAATAGGAAAATTTCAAGAATTACTCTGGCTGTAGCTTTTGGTCTGATTGATCAATGTTCTCTATCAACATAGCCATGGAGACTTCAAGGGATTAGATGTTCCAATCAGACTGGGTGCGGACAGGTCACCATGCTTGCTTTGATTGAAAGAGACAGATGGACTCATTCTTGGAACTGTTGTGTCTCTGTATGGAGATGCAGTCTTAGAACTACTTCTTTGTCCTCCTTCCCACATCCTTCCGATGAAACACGACATTGTTTACAATCTTACCTGCCCCATCTGTTGTAGGGGGAGTGGAAGAAGAGGGGATTCTACAATACTAGTGGTAAATGGGTGGATAAAGAGGGACCTCAGGAGACGATTTTAACATGGACTTCAGCGAGGCCTTGACAGGAAAGGGAAGGAGTGTTTGAAATATTACATCCATAGAAAATGCATATACATATCACACAAATGTGTGCACTCAAAATTATATTTTAAGCCAGGTGTTACAATGCATGCCTGTTATGCCAGCATTCTGGGAAGCCAAGGCAGGAGGATTGCAAGCCTGAGGAAATTAGTAAGACTTTGTCTTTAATAAACAAACAAATGAAAATTGGCTGGAGATGTAGTTCAAGACACAGACCCTGGGTTCAGGTCCTGGTATTGCAAAACACACACACACACACACACACACACACACTCCTTAAAAGTACTCCTTTTATTCCTGTCCATCCCTCAGAGAAATCCACATTGATTCTGCATTCTGGGGCTCCTATTCCCTAAGTATTCAGAGGGAGCCTTACTGTCTTTCAGATCACAGGTACATACTGTTTGGCGAGTTTTCTCTAACTTTCCATAACTACCTTTTAACCCTTTTCAGTGTTGGGGTCAGAGCCTTTCCACTGGCCTTGAGAGAGGGTCTCACTAAATCAGTAATTTCCCAGTTTGAAGTTGCAGTCTTTCTGCCTCAACCTCCCCAAGTTCTGGGGTTATAAGTGTGTGGCACTACTTCCAACTTACATTTTATACTTCAATTCCTAGAAATATAACTTGGATCAGTATTCCTATCTGGAGGGGGGTAGAAATATTCTATTATCACAAAGCTGTGGTGCTTGGCTATCCTTTGAGAGCTATAATAAAGATCCCAATTGTCACTTAGACCCCCCTTAACCCACACTGCCATCTTCATGTGACAGCAGTACTCCAGGTCCCTTGCTGTCCTGAATTGTGGGGAGCAGTGGAACAGGGGTTCCATAAACCTCAGGACAGTCACTTGTCAGGAATCATGAGCTTAGACCAAAATAAGGCTGGAAGCTGCACCTTATCAGAATAATTATAATTCTCTCCTTTTGAATATTCATACTTGGTAGTAATGTCATTATGCCAATGCTTCAAATGTTCCATCGAGATGCCCATTTTGGGAGTGGAAGTTCCTATCCTTTCTGGGGCAGCTGGAATTGTTGTCGTGGTGTTCTCCACCCTACACCTGTTTGTCACCTACAAGCTGTCCAGTTCACCTGCTGTTAGCATGCCACACTCTTGTTTCTGTGTATAAATCCTTGGAAGTACAGCCTATGTCGCGGGAGCCACTGGGGTCCTACAGAGTTGAGCCCACTGGAACTCCACCTCTCATCACTGCTTAGATCTGGGCTCTACCTATTTGCAGTTTTGCGCCCTGCAAGGAAATCATGACTTTGATAAACTGCCCCATTCACCCAAGGGCTGGAACAGATGAGCTCTGGTGCAATCAAGTCCATTTGGAGAGTTAACCATCTGTTTCTGTCTGGCACACTTGGGGTGGCTTTATGTTGGCGGGATCACAATTTGCCACATGCTTAGCTGGGCAAGGTCAGAAACTCTGTGCCATCAGGTCCCCTAGAGACCATCAGGCTGTGGAGGTGGATTCCCACTAGTCAGACTCACAAAAGGCTGACGGCTACCCCCACCTCAAAATGTGCCTGTTAGGGTTAAAACAGAGTGGATAGAAAGCTTATTTACTTCTGTCCTGGTACGTGAAGGAAGTGCTCTGTAATGCTAAGTTTTATCCATTGACCTGTCAAATTATTTACAGCAGAGGATAAATATTGACAAATATTTCTTTCTGATGGCTCCTTCTTCTACATTCTAGGAGGCATAGAGGACCACCCACCAGGGCATCAGCCAGCATGCGATAAAATAGGCACTTTCGCCACCATCCCAGGCCTGAGGATGTGGGGTCTACACTCTGGAGGCCCTCTGGCTGCTTTCTCAGCTCGAGATACCTTCCCTGCTGATCAGGTCAGGACCACGGCCATGAGGCTGTCCCATGTGCTTGGCTGCTGCAGGTGGCTGATCTTAGCTATTTTGCGATGATTGTTAGCTTCCATGGTGACAGTGACTGGGATGCGAAGTCAGCTGTGGAGGCGGGGCACAGTGCTCCTATGCACTCTCCCTGCCTGGCCCTCAGGAGTCATCCTGTGCTGGGTTTGGTACGCCACTGAGAGAGCTTGGTGGAATTTTCTCTAACATTCATGTACAGCCTGAAATGAGGCCCACAGTCTGAAGAAAAGCTGTTGTGCACTGATGCAATAACTAACTGTGATCCAATAACTAATCCAACCCTCATGAAACGGAGGACTGAGCCCTGATAAGCTGAGATGGGCGACTGGTTGTGTCCAATAGAAATACTAGAGCAGGGAAAGGGTGGGGGCACAAAATTGTTCCTTTTACATGTCTCGTGAGACAATATGGAAGAATTATGAAGCCCCCATCTATTATGTGTTAAGCAGCGTTATGGTTTCCAAGCTGCTGTCTCTCAGCCAGCCCCTGCCCTGAAACACACTGCTAGTGTGCTGAGACTGGGAATCTGTGTCCTATCTAGTTATCTCCCGTATCCAAAGCTTCCCTTCTGTGGTGTCAGTTACCTTGGTCAACCAGGGTTTGAAAGTACAGAACACTGCAGTAAGATATTCTGAGAGACACAGAGAGGTTATACTCATGTAACTTAGTGTAATATTTTGTTACACTTGTTCTACTTCACTATTATTGTTGTTAGTTCTTTGCCTAATTTATAGACTAAATTTTACCATTTATACATATGTAAAATTATATGCCATACAGGGCTCTGTACTATCCCAGCATCCACAGGCATGAGGCTGAAGGTTTTGTAACCACAGTGAACAGGAGGTAGGTGGGCCTCCAGGGTATTTCCTCTTCTGTCAGTCGGATCTGTTAGCTTTGCCTAACAGGGGGCGCTAAAGCGAGATTAGCAGGC
>PVIC010047759.1:0-13760 GCA_004025085.1 Thryonomys swinderianus | reverse complement strand
GAATTTACTGTGTTCATGAATTAAAGACTCAGTGTTGTTGAAGTTTTAATTCTTCCTAATTTGATCTACAGATTTTATACAATACCAATGAAAACTCTAGTAAAATTTTCTTTGTACACATTGACATTAATCTAAAATGTATACAGAAAGGCAAGGAAAAAAAGAGCCAACGCAGTCTCATCAAAGAGAAGAGTGGGAGAATTCACATTGGCTATAAACCCACAGCAATCAATGACATTTTAGTGTTGGCAAAGGGATAGACATAAAGATCAACAGAACAGAGTAGACAGCCTACAAATAGACTCTTACAAATAAAGTATTAATTATATACCTAATTTTTGACAAAAGTATAGCAGTCATTCAATGCAGAAAAGATAGTTTCTAATAAATAATACTGGAAAAACTGGCTATTTATATTTAAAAAATGAACTCAACACATACTTTTTCCCTTAAACAAGATTTAACTCTGAATAAGCCACACACTTAAATGTGAAGTATAAAACTACACAACTTCTTTTTGAAAATATAATAGTACATCTGATTGACCTTAGGTCTGGTGATTAGTTTTTAGATATAACACCAAAAGATACTATCCATGAAGGAAAAACTGAACTTTAGCAAAATTAAAAACCTTCCTGTGTGACACACTGTTAATTATAATAAAAGCGCTAGACTGGGGCCAGGGATTTAGCTCAGTGGTTCCAATGCCTGCCTTGCAAGCGCAAGGTCCCTGGTTCAGTCCCTGGTAACCCCATACCATAATGCTGGGCATGGTGGCTCAACCCTGTAATCACAGTGTTTGGGAGGCAGAGGTAAGAGGATTGCTGTGAGATCAAAGCTTGCCTAGGCTACGTGGCTACATAGCGAGCTCTGGGCCAGCCTGAACTACAAAGTGAGACCCTGTCTCAAAAAAAAACAAAAAACAAAAAACGCTCTCGACTGGGAGAAAATTTTAAAAGTTACATATTAAAAATTACATATTAATACAGTAGTTGGTCTAGAAAATACAGTGGTACCTCAGTTCACAAACTTAGTTCTTTCCACAACTCTGGTTGCAAACTGAATTGGTTGTGAAAATTCAATTCTGTATAAAAAACTCTTAAAATACCCAAATAAGTAAATAACTCATTTAAAAATGTGCAAAGGATATGCACAGGTACTTCACCACAGAAAATATACAGAAGAAAAGTAAACATGTAAAAAGATACTCAATATTATATTATTAGGGAAATGTAAATTAACACTACAATGAGATATTGATCACTATACAATGATTAGAATGCATCAAACCCTGAAACTCTAACAGTCACAAATGCTGATGAGGATCTGAAACATAGTTAATGAGAATGCAAAATGGTATAGACACTCTGGAAGAGAATTTGACAGTTACTTGTAAAGTTAAGCATAAAGTTACAACACTCCCTACCAAACACACAGTACATGACATTTCTAACAGTTGTATTCATAATTGCTAAATGCTGGATACAACAGCAATAGAGGAATACATAATTCTAGCCAAATGCAAAGGAAATTCTATTGGGATACTACTTGGCAATAAAAAGAATGGAGATTATAATCTATATAACAACATGGATCCATCACGAATGCATTTTACTAAGTGAAAGAAGCCACTTTTTTTTTTTTTTTTTTTGAGACAGTGTCTCGCTTTGCAGTTCAGGTTGGCCCTGAGCTCACTATGTAGTCCAGGCAAGCCTCGAACTCAGCAATCCTCCTGTCTCTGCCTCCCGAGTGCTGGGATTACAGACGTGAACCACCATGCCTGGCACGAAAGAAGCCATTTTATATGAGTCCGTTCAAATGGTATTCTGGAATAGGTTAAAAAAAAGGGAAAACAAATCAGTGGTTACTAGGGTTAGAGGCTGGGGAAAATGGTTCATTGTGAAAGGGATATACAGGGGGATTTTAATTTGAAGGCACTGCTTTATGTAACATACTGAATGGCAGACAGACAGTTCTGGACAGTACTGTACATCACGTAGGGCGGACGTAGGCAAACAAACACACAAAACCAAGCAGAAGGTCAAGGGTTCCAAGACACAATGTATCCTATGACAAATGAATACAATTATATTACAAACAAATTATACAACTGCACTTGAGAAGATGGAGAAAGATAGGAGCTGCCCTTAGTAACTTTGAAAAATGGAGTTCTAATGGAAACCAAGGGGTTAAAACCTTAAGGTAACTGAATGTAAACACGAAACTCTAATTGGTATGTTTTTCTCATGGAGAAGTGGGGGAACAGCTCTGAAACTGCTTTAGATCTATATTGGAACTGAACAAATAAGTAAATAAGTAAATGGCAGACTGTGGGAGCTAGGTCTCATACCATCAGAGAGGGAATTTACAAACAAACAAGAAGAGGACAGAAAAAAGTCCTCTTGTGCTGGGCTACAGCTAGAGATTCCAGTATAAGTTCACAGTGTTCCACAGCTCCTATAAAGCTATCCATATCCATATATGGATGGATAGATAAGTGGTTATAGTTAGGTGTGTTTACATGGTTTCATATGCATATTTACATTTGTAAACTATCTAACCTGTGTATTTGTCTAGGTCCTAGAGTCAGTGACATCCTAGTACAATTTAGTACCCTTAGCGCCCAGATCTTGCTTTCTAAACTTCATTCAGAACTAAAGCACCTTGGAGAAGTGGTTAACTCTAGGGCTGGGTCAGTGAAAATAAAAATTAACAGCACCAGAAAGTGAGGTGTTCCAACAATACAGAAGGATGCAGGTGTGTCAAACAAACGAGTCAACCTAAAAGAGCTTCCAACAGTTGGAAGCCATACTTCTAAACATCATTAGCAGAAGAGGGGAGACAAACCTTCCTCACAGAACAATTCCAGATGATATATGTAGCTACTCCTCCCTTTAGGACATGCGCTTAATTTTCCTTCCTTCCTACCTCGAGAATACCCTGGATTTAATGAACTGCTCAAAAAGGATACAGTATGCAAAAGGAAAATAGTAACTTCACAGTGGAAAAATTTGTCAGGCTCCGTTTAACCCAAGTTGTCAAGGTTAACATCACCAGAGATGAGCCATTGTAATACCATGTATCTTCTGCTAGGATTTGATTAGAGTGGCACCTCACCTCACTGCCATTCTTCTGTAAAAACCACACTGCCTGGGGATAATTAAAAGAAGAGGCAAACACAAATCAAGGGACATTCTACAGTGTACCAAACCGGCATCACAATTTTCAGAGATAGGACCATAACAAATAAGGAAATACTGAGAAACTGTCACAGACAGAAAAAAAAACTAAGGAGAAAACAATAGCTACATGGAATGTAGTACCTGGATTAGACCTTGAAAATGAATGGGAAAACTGGTAAGAGCCAAATAATGACTCCAGCTAAGGGCGATGCATTCAAGTTGATTTCTTAGATACAATAAATGAACCTGGTAACAGAAGGAGATAAGAACAGGGGAGGCAAATATAATGAGGGCTTTATGGAAACTCTTTGTACTGCCTTCACAGTTTTTCCTGTAAATCTAAATTATTCCAAAATAAATTTTATTTTTAAAAAATGACATTCTACTTATAAAGTTAAAATGCCTTGATAAAATCTACATGACAAGTGAATCTGACTCATAAAAGAACCTTAATATAAAAAGCTTAAAAACTTTATATACTTACATAGACATAATTATCAACCTATTAAATGAGACACACAGAAAGGATCACAAGTAGAGATACTAAGATATTAAAGGTAGTTAACTCTTAAGGCTGAGTGCACAGATAGTTTCCTACTTTCTTCTGAATTTCTCAAATTTTGTATAATGACCGAGAGGGAAACTATCTCACTGCTTTACAGTAGTTTAGGGTCCAACTGTTCTGTGATGTGCTCTCAAGTGCTCTAGAGTCAGATATATGTTACCACTTAGCACCTTGTCCCTCTTCTACAGACTGGTAGGATGTTAAAGGCTCAGAGAAATCAATTAACAGAGAAACTTTGAACTTAAACTTAACCAGGATTCCCAAACTATTTAACCACAGACCTTATAATTTCTCAAAATATCTCAGCTATCTCAGGAACCACTAGGCTTACACAAATATGTGTTGGAAAATGTTACTGAAGAAACTCTCACCACAGTTTGTTTGGTTTGGTTTGATTTTTTGAAACAGAGTCTCACTATGTAGTGCACAATGGCCTGGAACTCACTGTATAACCCAGGCTGGCCTCTAATTTGTAGCAATATTCCTGCCTCAGCTTCCCAAATGCAGAGATTTTACAGGTGTATACTAGCACACTCAGTTTTCCTTACCATAGTTTTTAAGGGAAGAAACAAGTGTTTTTAGAGATTGTGAGATAGTTTTAGAAAAGGAAGAATATGCCAGGTGTGGTGGCTCACACCTATAATCCCAGCACTTGAGGAGCAGAGGCAGGAGGATTGCTTTGAGTTCAAGGCTTCAAGGCTAGCATGGGCTACATAGTGAGTTCAGGGCCAGTCTGAACTACAAAGCCAGACCCTATCCAAAAAAATAAATAAAACCAGAAAGCAAGAAAGCAAGCAAAAAAGAGAGAATGAAGGAAGGAAAGAAGGAAAGAAAAAAGAAAGAAAGAAGAAAAAAAGGAAAAGAAAACAAAAGGCCTCTAATTTCTCCAAAATCTTCCTGGATTTGCTTCCCATGATTTCTTGATCTCTTCTATTCACTGCAGCACATGACAACAAATACTCTATTTTCTCGTCTCTTGCAGGTGTGTATTTCTAGGCTTTATCTTCCCAACTAGGATGGGGAAAAAAATCTAAAAGAGCTTTGTTTGTTCTTTCTTCTATATGTGTTTTCTTCCACTTGTTCACTCACTCACTCACCATGTGATGCACACTCTCTGAGTGCCTGCTGTACACTGTGAGCCAGTGACACCATGAGCAGTGGCAAGCTGCTCCCTTTACTTTCATGGAGATGAAGAAATGAATGAAAGAGCCCCACAGACGCAGTGTTACAAGCATTAGCGGTGCTCAGGGAAGACCACCAGAGGGAAGTGCCCGGACCCAACTTCGGGGGAGAAGTGTGGGCAGGCGGGAAAGGCTGACCTGAAGGAGTGGGGTTCCTGCTAAGATCTGAAGATTGTGCAGATTTTCACTAAATAAGATGGAGAGAAAGAGGTAGAGGTGAGAGAAGATTATTCCAGAAGAGAAGTTCTAGGGTGGGAAGACAGAAAGCGTCACACAATCACTCACAATACCACAGTCTGTAATAAGCAGGCGACTGGGCACGAGCATCACTAACCACTTTCTTCAATCTTTTCTCTTCCCGTTTTTTCTCCAGCTGAGCCTCTTTTTCTTCTTCCTCTCTCTTCTGTTGTTCTTCTTCTTGGGCCTTTAACTGGGCCTAAGACATGAGAATGCAGAAAAAATCAGAACCTTCAATTCTCATGCTATAAGATCATTTGTACTGAGGCAAGTTAAAAATCTACCAGAATGCCTGTCCTGTGTTTGGAGGAACTAGATTTAGTGATGAAAGTAAAAAATTCAACTAACATGTCTTTAGTTACATGACTTAAAAGATTATATAACCAAGAGTGGTGGTACATTTTCTCTCTCTCTCTCTCTCTCTCTCTCTCTCTCTCTCTCTCTCTCTCTTTTTTTTTTTAGATTAGGTCTCACTTTGTAGTTCAGTCTGGCTATGAGCTCACTATGTAGCCCAGGCAAACCTTGAACTTAGCAATCCTCCTGCCTCTGCCTCCTGAGTAAAGGGATTACAGGCATGAGCCACCATGCCCGGCATTGTGGTATGTGGTACTGATTGCTGGTGGGCATGAGTCACGATGCCTGGTATTGTTGTATGTGATTACTGGGGATTGAACCAGGGACCTTGTGCTTGCTAGACAGGCACTGGAACCACTGAGCTAAATTTCTGGCTGGCAGTACATTCATATAATACTAGCACTAGGGAGGCTGAGGCAAGAGGATTGCCATAAGGTCTAGGCCAACCTGGGCTGCACAGTAAGTTCAGAACAAGCCTAAACTACAGAGTAAGACTGTCTCAAAAACAAAAGCTAAAATTTCTCCAAAAGTATCCTTTCCACTTGGCAAGGTAAGACTGAGACAACACAAATAAGTTCATTACTTTTTCATCATAAAACAATCTCTTGTTAGTTCTTCTATTAACTATGAAATACTGATCCAATCTGGAGAAAAGCAGTTTCCTCTGATTTCACCAACTTTTCCTTCAAAGTGCTAGAATTGTTCATTTTTTCCTGGCAGGTGCAAAATTGCCTTCTGACAGTCTACATCAAAACTGTGGAAGATACCTATTCTCCTTCGTAAACTCATTAAGTCACATATTTACCTAGATATTTCTCTAACTTCAATCTTTCAATTTTTTAGCTCACACTAACTTCTCTAACATTTTCTTCATTCTATACTAATAATATTGAGCCCCAATTTTTCTGAAATGGTCACATAATTCAGGGTGTTGACTACAAGTCATTTCCAAAGTTGGTCTATTTTGGGAGGCTTAAATAAGCACAATTTTGCTTTTTAAAAAGAAAGATATACACAAATCCTTTTTCTCGCCTCAGTTTGCATTCTGAATTTATTACCAATTTCTCCTCTTCTTGTTTTTTCTTCTTTTCTGCCAAGATCCGCCTACGTTCAGCTCGTTGAACTGCTCTCTCTTCCATGGCTAAAAAACAGAAACAGAGTTCCAATATAAGATATATGGGGAGGGCTGGAGACTTAGCTCAGTTGTTCTGGCACCTGCCTCGCAAGCGCAAGGTCCTGAGATTGATCTCCAGTAACCACATACAATGCTGGGTGTGGTGACTCATGCCCACCAGCCATCAATTCCACATTCCACAGTGCCAGGTGTGGTGGCTCATGCCTGTCATCCCAGCACTCGGGAGGCAGAGGCAGGAGGATTGCTGAGTTTGAGGCTTGCCTAGGCTACATAGTGAGCTCAGGGCCAGCCTGAACTACAAAGTGAGACCCTGTTTCAAAAAAAAAAAAAAAGATATATGGGGAAGACTGCAGAAGAAAAGTCTCTTTCTATTGCAACATTTAGGGGTATTGTCAAGGTTTTCTTGTAAATTATGCTTCTAAAAAAAAAGATATAAACTCTGTAGGTTAAAGATCTACAATCTCATCTGCAGTGATGATGAACAATTTGTAGACTGCTTTTGTTTATATTTTTATTAGAGAAACCCTTTACTAGTTTAAGTAAGATAATATAGCTGGATGATAGTCTTATACGAAGCTCAGCAATAAAAAATTTGATCTAATTTTATCTTCAATGAACACAGTAAACTTTCACTACATCTAATAAATACTTTGCAAATGGAATCATTTCTTACACTCCATGTTAAGTGAGTCTGCTAACTGCTAACTTTTCTTAAGTTACTGTCATATGTCTGTATATCCAACCAAAACAAACAATCTAAAGTTTGGGGTCATGATGAATACATTTTAATCTAGTTTGAAGACCTGGGTATCCAGATGGGTAGGAAATGGAATTGTACCAGGCATTTGAAGAACTGGCATCAGAATGAATATGAGTGTCAGACTCCTGTTCTTGACAGTCTATTAAATATCGATCCAAAAGAAACAAATGTGCAAGATGGTCTGATAATATGACTCTGTAATCAGGCAAGGCTTTCACAGGAAGGGAGGCATGGGCGGGAGGGGTACCACGTTCTGCTCACCTAAGCCAGCCAAGAGTTACTTTCAGTTCCTTGGGCCACATTATAGAGAAGAGAATTTAAGTCCAAGTTTTGAGAATTAATAAACAAAAACTCCTTGAGTTATTTCTTAGAGATACCAAGTATCTGTTTTGCTACACAGAACAGTGGTAGTGCCACAGATGGCAGGAGTGAGACTGTCCTTAAGAAGCAGAAATAGACTGGAGGATTAAAGCAAGAGCTCTGAGAAGTAGTCTCCAGTAATATGCCCTTTCCTCATCTTTTCCACAACAGATCATTACAGACTACTTGAAAAGTAGCCTGGGATTCTAAAATAGCTAAGTCTTTGCTCAAACAGTAATTTTTAAAAACTTATTGAGGTGAACTGGACATTTCCAGATCGGCTATAGCAGTGTCTCCTAGGACAGAAGTTTGACAATCAGCATCGACTGCCAATTTCTTCCTTAATGGGAACTGACTGGAAGCACTGTGTCCTTCAGATGATATCCCTTCTTGTTAGGGCAGCAATCTTCCCACAAAATATCACACTTACAAGCAAAAGTGCTGCCCACCTTATAAATAGGTACAATGAGTGACTACAGATAAGATGAGAACAATTAGCAGAATCCCTATGAGGGTTCTGAGGAATGCTCATATCCTCAGGGCATTGTTTATGTTTAAAATCAGGGATTCAGAAGGGCATGGTGATGCACATCTTTAATCCTAACACTTAGGAGACTGAGGCAGGATTGCCACAGTTCGAGGCCAACCTGGGATACATAGTGAGTTCAAGGACAAACTAAACTGCAGAGCAAGAGCCTGTCTCAAAAATAAATAAATAAAGAGATAAATAAAGTAGGGGCTTCTATGTGCATCAAAATGTTATCAAATCAAGACAGCTGGTTCATATAATTCACTACTAAAATCATCATCAAAGTATAAAATAATGTACTCATGACTGGTACTGCGACAAATTGATCATTAGTTTAGCACTAATGAAGAGTGGTGACGTCAGCATGTAGCATTAGTGGCTACTTGCAGTTTTCTTGTTTGTATATTTTTCCTAATCCAAATTATCACACTGTAGTGAAAGGATACCCTTTTCAACAATTTGTGTGTGTGTGTGTGTGTGTGTGTGCACGTGCACATGTGTTGGCCAGGAATGCTAGAAAGATTTGCAAAGAGAAACAGGAAATAAAGTAATGGTACACTATGTTCACACCTCAAAACTTAAGAGTTGCCAAGACTTAGTCCCAGTCATATTCTACTTTTAGGAAGAAGACAAACACCATTAAGACAGTCTTGCCTTTCAGTATAGGATGGGGTGCCATCCGCCTTGGGTTCCTCCTGGGTCCAGAGAGAGAATTTTTTGAGTCTCTCCTACTGCTTTTAGTCCTAGGAGAAGTAATAGATGAGCTAGGAGAGAAAACAGGGGAAAAAAAGGAAAGGAAAAAAGTTCAGACCAATAACAGGTTTCTTTCAAAGCCTTTTCATGTAAGGAATTCAAATCCTTTTATTAATGAAACTTTAATAAATTTTTCCTCTCTGAAATGGCTACGTACTATATGCAGCCTGTAACCTGGTGGGACAAGGTCTGGGAAGGCTGAATGAATATAATGGAAGTCAGGGATTCTGACTCCTTGTGCTTTCAATCAACAGGCATTGTAAGTTCTTAGCACTTACCACACACAATGAGTAGATCTCAGGCACATCTAAAACCACAGAAAATGACTGTTGATAAATTTGGACTCAATTCAGGTGCAAACATGTTTAGTTCTATCTGAAGCAACAGAAGTAATTAGGTAATGAGCTAACTCAAGGATTGCTCCATGTACACAAGCACATCTGCAGTGGGGAGTTCTTAGCATAAATGTAATCAGAAACCAGGAGACTAGATGGATCGGGTACCTCTTCCTTCTGCTGTACAGTTACACAGCTCTTGAGACAAAGGGAACCATGACCTATGTGCTAACTGTACAACTGAATCTTTATAACAGCCACTCTCCATGAATACCTATTCATAACTGTCACATACAAGTCACAATATATGAGACTTCATTGCTTTAAGGATGCACAATAAAAGAAAAGCAGAGATCATGGAGTTTAAAAGCAAGGCATAGAGGTTCAGAAGCTACTCCATCTCAAAGGGAAATCTTTGGTAGTAACCGGTCACAGTGCGCATGCCTATAGGCCCAGTGCTGAGGGATACTGAGGCAGGAAGACCGAAAATTTGAGTTCCACCTAGGCAAATTAGTGAGATCTTGTATAAAAAGTTTTTTTAAAAAAGGTATGGGAATGTCTCCTAATACTGTAGAAACAAGCAAACAGCTCTAAGACAAGTGCAGAGAGTGTTCTGATAGGACAGACATACCTGAGAAGTGTCTGGCACGTTCCTTTTGGTTCCTCTGCTCCCCTGGGGTTTGTCTGAAGGCACCTCTGTGCCTCCATGAGCCCCGCGGCTCGCTCAGCGGCCCACCGGGCCTCTGCCAGCCGCTGGTATTCCCTCAACTCGAGAATGGTCTTTCTCTGTTCCTGAAGTTTCTTCTTCTGCTTCTCAATCAGCTGTTGTTGAAAGATATGGTGGTTGTGGCAATGCCCCATGCAAGCAGGTTCTGTGCTCTGGCTGGTGGTTCCCAGCTTCTTGTTGCTGCCAGACTGTGGGAGAAGCTCAGCATCCAGGGCCCGGTGGTGTCCACTGTCAGGTGTGATCTGAGGAACATCCTGAAGGGAACCTTGTATATCACCCTTTGTGGTTCTTCCTAGGGGAGGGCTTAGCATACAGTCACCCCTCTTCAAGGGCTTCTCTTCTTCCACAGGGGGCATGACAGCTGCCTGAAAGAGAGGCACTCATTATGGCTCTGTGACCTAAAGGACTAGGCTGTCGCACAGTTCTCTTCAATGACACAACAGTGCGTGCCTCAGCGAGAGCTCCCTGTGCTCTTGTTCTGGTGTCTTGGAGGCCACCAGCCTTGCTCTGGGAGCCGTTCTCAGACTGTGACATGCTGCTGCTCACCGTGCCACGTGGGTGGGAAGGTGCCCACAACTGTAGGAATCACTGTCATGGCCCAAGATATTGGAAACAGGAAAAATGCTCTCTTTTCCATTTCTAATTTGGACAGTTCATTTGTAGGTTGGGGAGATTATTCTGGATATATATTATGGGAATTTTAATAAATAAGAGTTGACTATGAATTTTGCAGAAGTTTGAAAATTTTGTGGCAAAAGATATATTCACCTCAGTGTTTAGAAACTAAGAAATATATTTACAAATCAGTATTATCTCTGGTCTTTAAATTCCTTTCTTGCCACTAATACACTCAATTAATTAATTAAATTTAGAGACAGGGTCTCTCTTTGTAGTTCAGGCTGGCCCTGAGCTCACTATGGAGCCCAGGCAAGCCTCAAACTTAGCAATCCTCCTGCCTCTGCCTCCCGAGTGCTGGGATTACAGGAGTGAGCCACAATGCCCAGCACTGTGGTATGTGGTTACTGGGGATCAAACCAGAGACCTTGCACTTGTTTAGAACTACAAGTTCTAAACAGAGGATAAAGAAACAAGCATAACTTATTTTAGCAAAACTTATCTTGCCCCAAATAACATCAAGGTAAAATATCTCATCTATATAGTTTGGTTCTCTGACCTAAGTTCTGACCAGCTATTGATTCTGCCATCTCTAATGACAAGGAGAAAAATACTATGAGCTATCTATCTCAGGAGCTTTTGGCACTAACAGGAAGCCATCCTTGGGTACTTAAAAATATTTTTCATGGACTGGAGATTTAGCTCTGTGGTTCCAGTTCCTGCCTCGCAAGCGCAAGATCTTGAGTTCGATCCCAGTAACCACATACAACAATGCTGGGCATGGTGACTCATGCCCCCCAGCAATCAGTACCACATATCACAGTGCTGAGTGTGGTGGCTCCACCTGTAATCCCAGCACTCAGGAGGCAGAGGCAGGAGGATTGCTGAGTTTGAGCCATCCCTGGGCTACTTAGTGAGCTCAGGGCCAACCTGAACTACAAAGCGAGACCCTGTCTCAAAATATATTTTTTTTTCATGATAATGGAAATGCTTTCTGTAGATTTAGCTTAAGTGAAATGTGTAACACATGGAAACTCTGACATGTTAAAAACTTTTTAAAATAACGTTTTATTTCAGAAATGTCAATGGACATTTATTGCTTATGTAATTTAGCATCAAGCAGGGTATGTGTCTCAGGTTCTTTTAAATTCCGTGGTAATGACATATTATTAACACAGCAAGATCGTGTAAAAGCCTTGAGCACAGCAATCAGATTTCTTCTGGATAATAGTAACTTTTTAAGGTAAAAATAAGCACATGAAAGAAAAGCTTAATGGTACAGATTGTACTTAATAGAAAAAGAATGAACAGCCTGGCCTAATTAGAGAAAGTCACCTACTAGCTAACTGGTAATTTTGAAAAATTTCAAGAAACAGTATGTGTTTTTGGTACACGAAGTCCTATGATTGTATAATTAATGAGCATCTAACTAGAAATTTTATATTTTCATTTTACATATTTTACACTCTGGAAAAGATTTATTTAGTAACTTACAGAGTCTACTGTAGTGCTTTATTTTCACTTACTATATTTTTATGATATTATACTTTGGATAAAATCTTTTGGATTTCAGAGATTTGGAGACTTTTTTCTTTTTTCTAGTTTTTTGAGACAGGGTCTCACTTTGTGGTTCAGGGTAGCCCTGAACTCACACTATGTGGCCCAGGAAAGCCTGGAACTTAATCCTCTTGCTCCTGCCTTCTAAGTGCTGGAATTACAGGCGTGAGCCACCACATCTGGCTGGAGACTTTTTTCTTAAGTCTAAGTTTTTCTTAAATAGTTTTTTTCTTTTATATATGTATTTATGAGAGATTTTTCTGTTTTTATAGGTAGGAAGTTATTTCCTGCTGACTTTTTCCACTTAAGATAATAACAGTGAAACTTTGTAGGAAAAAGGTTCCACACAGTTACTTCTTAAGATATGTCTCTCCTGTGTCTTAATGGGGACAAAATTATCTACCTGACATAAAGGTTGATAAATTGCTGCCCTAAAGATATGGACCTAAACATTACGTTAAGTACCAAGAATCATCAATATGATCCCCCTTTGCTGGGAGACTAAACTTAAATTAAAACCATCCCATTTGCAAGCAGTAATTAGTATATTTCCTCAGTGTATTTTCACACATCTGAGTCAACTTCTTAACAGCAGTATTAGCAGGGTGGAGGTGAACAGGAAGATGGATCTCCACAAATCTCCTTTCTAAACAAGACAAGAACAACAAGGAAAGAAAAACCTGATAGAACTGACTTCATGAAAACTTAACAACTGTCAGAAGTAACAAACACCATAACTAAAGAGACAAATGACAAAATGGGAAAAATGTTTTCCACATATATATTAATAAAAGCATCAATGGCCTTAAAAATATAAAGAGCGCCTATAAGTAAAAAGAAAAGAACACACTCAAAGGAAAAACTAGACAAACTGCATGAAGACACAAGTTATTGTGCATCTGTATCTTTCTATATCCAGACATATATAAATATGTTTTTTGATACTGGGAATTCAACTCAGGACCTTGTGCTTGCCAGGCAGGCCCTGCACCTCTGAGATACATCCCTAGCCTACATATACCTACTCTTTTATATATCCATTATAAAAAATGTTTAACCTCACTTGTAATCAAAGAAATGCACATAATGAAGCAATAATAAGACAAAAATAAAACATGCATCCTCTTTTCAAATATTTATTCTACGTAAAGCATCATGGATATATACAAACATTTAACTAGTAGGATATTTACTGAAGCACTATTAAATACAGCAGCATGCTGGAAACAATTTAAATTTAGCAACAGATCAGTTAAACAGACTCTAGCTGTGTTTCATTATAGAATGTCATGTAGCCATTGTAAAATGATGGGATAGAATGGAAGCCCTTAAAGTAAGGGCAGGTAACAGGTTCACCTAGGGAACTTTAAAGAAAAAATATACAGGTGTTCTCCATCAGAAGTTTTAGTTTAGCAAGTTTAATTCTAGGTACATTTTCAGTTGAGAACTACTACTGCTGAAGTACATATA
>PVIC010047758.1:0-13744 GCA_004025085.1 Thryonomys swinderianus | reverse complement strand
GAAGCATGCCTGGGAAAGCCGGGCATGGTGGCTCATGCCTGTAATCCCAGCACTTGGAAGGCAGAGGCAGGAGGATTGCTGTGAGTTCAAAGCCAGCCTGAGCTACCTATTGAGTTCAGGGCCAGCCTGAACTACAAAGTTAAGCCCTGTCTTAAGTAACTTAAAAAAAGAAAAGAAAATAATAAAGAAAAGAAAAAGAAACATGCCTGGGAGATTGGAATGCAAGGTAACTTACTTTCACAGAGAAAAGGAGGATTTGGTTTTTTTTTCCTTCTTTTGCTCTGCCTATATGAATGAGGAGGAGGGTGTTCAGCTCTTCTTATAATTGTTTATTTGTTGTTATAATACTACAACGTGATTATCAACTGATGCAAATGAAAAAAAAGAGATGAAATTGAAAAGGTTTGAAGAGGTACCAAGTCACTTTCTACCCCACACCAAATGCTCTATAGAAATGAACATGGAAGGAAAGGCAGATAATCGGAGAGGTGCAATGTGGGCATGTTAGAGATGGACCACAGTGCCGGTGGTCTTACATGCAAGAGTCCTAAATATTATGAAAAAATTAAAAAATTGTTAGAGAAGTGAAGAGAAAAAAAACAGGGAAGGCTAGATAGCAATGAATGAAGATATATTTGTTAGGAGTATGTGCTTTGAAAAAAGTTGAACCTATAAATGCCTGAAGGAAATTCTTATAAGTATTTCCTCTAGTAAAAGGAAAATAGCTGGGTGTGGTGACGCACACCTGTGATCCCAGCACTCAGGAGGCAGAGGCAGGAGGATTGCTGAGTTCAAGGCTTGCCTGGATTACATAGTGAGCTCAGGGCCAGCCTGAACTACAAAGTGAGACTCTCTCTCTCAGAGAGAGAGAGAGAGAGAGAGAGAGAGAGAGAGAGAGAGAGAGAGAGAGAGAGGAAAGAAAGAAAGAAAGAAAGAAAGAAAGAAAGAAAGAAAGAAAGAAAGAAAGGGAAAAAAGAAAAATGAAAATATAACCTATCAAATCAAGTTTTATTTTAGAACAGGTTTTTCACATTTAGATGAAGGTGTATTTTGGTATCTCTGGCCTGGGAAAGACCAGAGTGTCTACTAAGTTCAGTAAGAAGTGCTGGCTACATGGTGTTTGCCAAGTTGTCCATTACATCTGGCTGTACTTGTGTGAATTTCAGAATCAACAAGATAAAATAAGTTGTAAATTAGATATCCCGAATTCTGATTGTCATCTTATATGACATCATATTTCTGTTTAAAATCCTTTTCTTATTATCCTAAGTAGTTTTCTGGCAGCCATCTGTTACTTTTTGTTTGGGATTAAATATATCTTAAGGAGATAAAGCAGAAGTCAGTCTTTTAACTTCATAAGCTTATTTTATCTCAAAGCTCATTGTCCCCTGATCTCTCAATCATTGTTCCCAGCTTCCTCTCTGGGATATGCACAGTGAGCTTTTACATGGCTAATGTGCATGATCTGCCTGAAAGGGAACAGGGAAGTTGATCCCCTAAGATGTGCTGTCTGGTTAGTAACTGGCATGAATTCTGCCACCTTTAAATACTGAGTATCTTATCTGCACTCTGCAATGTTAATTTTTAAGAATTCATAACTAAATATCTTTCTAATGACAACCCTATAAAGAAATCTGTGTTAATTACACCACAAAATGTGCGTACACTTGGGGAAAATGGGAAGATACAATTCTGACCAACTGCATTGTTTTAGGGATATGATTTCAACAAGCATTTCTTTGGGGAATAAATTTTATCAATTTTGGAGTTATAGAAAACATTGAAACTTGCTTCAAACATGAGAAATGAGGACAAAATGTCCTTTAAATAGCCTACCAAAAATAAGAAACATTTACCAAAAATTTAATCAGATTTACTTGATCAAAAGTACACAGTTGTGCACTCTGAACAGTGTGAAATTTAATTATTTTAAATATGGGAATATTTAGATTATTTTAAAATTTCCTGTGAGTCACTGGATACTTGGCTTTGTATTATAGTGCAGTGTAAAGCTAGGCCAGGTGCTTATGCACTGGTAAGACTACAAAAAAGGTGGGACTCCCAGTAATCTTTTCCTATTTTGAATTCCATGTGGAATAGAGGAATATTTATTTCAAGGAAAGTGTTGTATTTAAAGACTAATTACCACCCCACTCAGAATAATGTAAACCAGTTTTTTTCATAATTTGTTATTTCCAGAAATTTTTCTATGTATTATCTATTAACAACTCATTGTTATAAAAGTGTAGTGATCTCTAGGACCCCACAGTCTATTCAAATATTTTCTTTATATACATAATTTAAATTTACTTATTATAATGAACAACATGAGTAGGTTTTTTTTGTTTTTGTTTTTGTTCTTGTACTATTTTAGGTCATATTTCCTACTTGTTAAAAATTTAATTCATTAAATGTTTAAAACAATCCCATGAAACTTGCATTATTATTTTTCATATGTTATAAAGAGAAAAAGGAAGGACCAAGAAGTTTAATAACTTGTTGAGATTATAGTTTGGAGGTGAGAATGTAAACAAGGTGGAATTTAAGGATAATACAAATTAATGAGATGTATCAGCTCCTACATCAGCACTACGCAGATGCAGAAATATAGAATAAGGTGCTCACAGTCTTTTAAAGCAAATGCTAGCAGAGTTGCTGTCCCTACTCCAGACCTCTTCCACACTGCTTTTAAAGCTCAACTAATTAAATCTCCACCCCAAATTCTGCAAATCCTCCTATTACATTATTGAATAGTTCTCAACTCAACTCAGAGTATATTTACATACTTATTAGATCTAGTTTTCATGATTTCCTTACTCCTATATATTTGTTTTGACATTTCCATTTTCTCATATGACTCTCACATTCCCATGGATGCCAGAGCCACAGTGAAGGAAACTCTTTCAACTTCTCCCTTGCTCTTTCTTACTCTATCGTTCTTCCTTTTCGTTTTCTAGATGAAGGCTTGGCTGAATTTTCTATGTCCTGTGGGTCAAATTATTATCTTAAAAAGGTTTTCAAAGTATCTTTTAAGGAAAGAGAGCATTTTATAAGTCTCATATCTATTCCCAAAATCCACTTCTGCTTTAATCACTCCCTATAAAAATTTTAATGACCATACATCAGCAGAGCTATAGGAAAGTTATTAAAACAGTACCATGAATAATCCCCAAAGTCCTTTCTACTTCCTGAGCGAAGGTGAGAGCAACAGATAATAATAATTTAATACATCTTCCAGTATTAGCTGGCTCAGTAAGAAGCCATCCCATTTGGCAGGCAATCACTTCTTTAATCACACTTGGGAGAAAAACCACGCAGAGCTGGTGCAGTGTCACACTGCCTCATTCTACTGCGTAAACTCCAGTGGGTCAAATAAGTAAAGAGATACCAGGTGAGCAATTCTCCTGGTGTTATGAATCCAACTGAATAGATACCCATTTAAGTTTGAGGTGGCAATTCAAGGAAATGAAACCAGACAGGTGTCATTCCCGTCATGGTATGGTCTCTTAGTTTTTACAACTAACTATAATAGATCAATTAATGTCAAATTAGTCCCTTGGGTTTTGTATGAAGAGTAAAGCTTTGTAAACAACAAAAGCTGTGGGTTTTCTTCACATTAATTTCTGTTCCACACGAGCTTCTGTAATTTAAAAGCATAATGGAGGACTTGCGATCTTAATTTTTCTGCATTTTGTTTGTGACCACTCAATATTTATATCTTTAAATTTGGATTGTTTTGAAACAATGGTACCAAATAAATAATGGATTTAATGTAATTAGCACAAAAATAGAGAATGAGAGGAAAGAAAATAGAACCCCCCCCACACACACACACAAATGGTAATATTGTCTCTGGATTTGTACAACATAATGGTTGGGCTGCCAAATGATGTATGCTATTAAAGAGTTTGATTGGACTCTTGTTAAATTTTACTTTTAGTTTATGCTCATGTTATCTAATAGTTATGAAAAACATGTGCTGACAGAACTGAGAGCTAAGGAAGCTGTGGATTGGGTTTTTCTTCCATGTTCCAAATTTTTTGTTCATTTAATTTAGGTCATTGGCAAGTCTAAGACCTTTTTTGATTTTCTTTTCTTTCTTTTTTTCCCCCCTAGGGATAGAACTCAGGCTCTGTGCTTCCAAGGTAGGCCCTGTACCACTTGAGCTAAATCTCCAGCCTAGGACCTCTTTCCTCATTCTGTTCTTTATTTGGAACTCTGTAGCTTTGCACAGGCATCCTTTGTTTTCCATGGAGTTCCCCCACCCAAACAATATGTGAGAATATCTCAAGTTCCCAGGCAATCTCTAGCCCAGGGCTGGCAAAGAATATGAAAGACTGGGCATGTTATCTTTTTTTAAAATTGAATTCTTTATTGGTACATTTTATATACATCTCACAAACACACACAATATCGAGGAATTTGTACCAGTATATGACACAAGTTAATTCTCATTTTTACCCACATCCCTACAAACTATGAGGGATAATTTAGTCCAGAATGCCATAGCAGATTAGGTTAAAGTCAATCTTTTGTGGGAGAATTTCTCTGTGTGTTCCTTTGCTTGGATACTTCCCTGATCATTTTCCCACACCCTCCCTAGTTTTTCCTAGAAATAGCTCCTTAATCGATCAAACAAACATGTAGTCACATGAATACATATTTAATCACATGCACTTGGTTTCTGCTCCAGGGATTGTGGCTAAAGACACAGCCTAATCCTGTAGGAATCCAATCTCCTTCACTTGGACCATAAATTAAACAGCACTTCTTTAGTTCTGCCTCTTACCTAAATTTCTACGTAAAATAAAATCTTCTAAAAAATTGAACAAACAGTTCAAGAGTAGTACTGTAGATAATATTAAAGACTGGATTAGCCCAATATACTTGACATATATGAGGTCCTCTATTCCATCCCCAGCATTACAAAAAATACCATATATACTCATACACACATACATATAACTATGTCTGAGAAATAATCTAGTGTATTGAGAATTAAATACATTTTTTTGAGACAGGGTCTTGCTTTGTAGTTCAGGCTGGCCCTGAGCTCACTATGTAGCCCAGGCAAGCCTCAAACTCAGCAATCCTCCTGCCTCTGCCTCCTGAGTGCTGGGATTACAGGCGTGAGCTACTTACGCCCTGCACTGTGGTATGTGGTACTGATTGTTGGTGGATGTGAGTCACCACGCGCAACGTAAATAATTTTTATTGTATGGTAATTTTGGCACATATGGGGAATTAGCATTGAGGGGCCTTAACATTGAGTTACATATCCAGCTCTTTATTTTTGAACAGTTTGATACTAAATCACTGAAATGCTCAGTCTGGGCATGAAGTGGTAACCCTGGTGCCTCAGTTTGTGAGAATCTTAGGTTACATATGTGTACCACCATGCCTGGTATATGTTACCAAATGCTTTCTGTAAAAAAGTAAAAGCTGCTTTTTTTTTTTAAGACAGATCATGCTTTGTAGTTCAGACTGGCTCTGAACTCACTATGTAACCCAGGCAAGCCTCGAACTCACGGGATTCCTTTTGGTTCTCCCTCCTGAGTGCTGGGATTACAGCTACCATGCCTGGCTTTGTGGTATAAGGTACCAGGGATCAAACTCAGGACCTTGTGCTTGCCAGGCAGATGCTAGAACTACTGAGCTAACTCCCTGCCCCAAAAGTTACATTTCTTAATTTTTCTTATGTTTACTTTCATATAGCAATGATACCATGTGGAGCTGATACAGTAGATATTAATCATGGTGTAACTCTTTTGAAGACATGATCATCTCTATGTATGCATTCCTTCCTGAAAAGTACTTGCAGTAGTTGAGCCTTACTTAGATGTGTCATGATTTAAAAAGTATAACTTAAAACTCAAATGATGATTTCTCTCATTACAGTTTATAGAACAAAACCTTGAGATAGAAGGATTTTCCCACTGAGTTTTCACTCAATATGTGTTTTCTAGCACGTTATGGAGAGGTCCCATTTTTGTGGAAATGATATACTTTCCCTGTCACATTTAAACTATGACTTACCTATTGGTAGTTGATTGATGAAAGAGCTCTAATGAAATTCCATAATTTTACATGTCTGTAAATTTCCTGAAATCAGTATGAACAATTCTACTGAGGGGGGATAGTTTTTAGATATAGATAGTGCCTACAGAAGGTCTCATAAATCGAGCTAGTGATGTATGTATTTTACTTTCACTGGTAAAAGCACCATGATGACTCCAAGATCTAAATTGTGAAAAAAATAATAGGAATAGAATTATAGCTCTTGCTAGGACATAAGGCTGTGGGATTATGTAACCTATAATTCACTGGTAAACCTTGCTTGCAATAAAGAAATAGGATACATATTTGTATGGGAATGACATATAATGAAAATTTCTATGAAGAAAATCCAACAGGGAACTAGAAACCAAGAGATTTGCTGGTCAACAAAGACTGTGTTTTAAGAACAGAAACTTTGAAATCAGATCAAAGGGACTTTACATGAGGCAAAAAGCAGCCAGGAGTGAGATCTGGGTAGTAATTCCAGACATGAGATTTTGGGATGAGATTCTAGGTGAGAGAAAGTAGCCAGGAAGAAGAATCTGTGATGGAATAACCTTTCTTTCCTCAACGATAGAAATAAAGAGATATATTTCAGTGTGCAAAACAACAAAATCTCAGTGGTCAAAAGTAAATGCCTATTCATGTAATGGAACACTGTTTGGTTAATATGCCATAAAAAAGTTCCAGCAGGAAAACTTATAAGGAAATAATAATAATAACAGTAATATGTGTGATATAAAAATTGAGTGAAGAGGAAACACACACAAATGTCTAAATCAGAATGTTTCTTGATATATTTCTTATACTTACCACTACATAAGATTTTATTCATATTATGAAGTAAGATTAGCAGGTTATTGAATTGATGCTTTTACAAATGCTTTTTTATATTTTTCATGCCTGCATCCCATTGGTCCTTTGCCAAGTGACTGCCATCCAGTACTGAAATCTTGGAGATGAAGAGCTGGACCATTGAGTTGTGGTTTACCTGCCTCTGGTCTCCCATATGAGCAATACTTTCAATTACCTTGGAGGTTAATTTAAATTATAAATGCATGTATTAGTGAGGTTATTACCAGGAGATATGCCATGGAAAGCTATGTTATTTCGCTCCACTTAAAAAGAAACCTGACTAACTCTGGGTAAAGCAGTAGAGAAAAGCATCATTGGAGAGATGCAATTTGAAGTGTACCATGTTAGAAAGCATAACAAATCAGAGCGAATACTCTCTGTAATGAAATACGTTCTGTAATTACATGGTAAACTAAATATAGAACTGATGATGTGCAGAAATTCCTAGCTGAAAAAACACAAACTTGTGTCTAAACTAAGTTAGACAGAGGGTGAGCTCATTTTTATATCCTTGTGAAACCTTTATCTCTTTGCTTTCCACTGTATTTTGCTTTCTTATATCTTTCACAAATGTTGTGTGTGTGTGTGTGTGTGTGTGTATACATACACATCTGGTGGAAAAGTGTCATGGTGAAGAGTCTAATTTCTCTCTAGTCTGCTGCACATTCATGTCGACTAAGATGATTTCCCAAGGGCCCGGAGAAGTCACGTTGGCCTTACAACAGGATGGCAAGCAGAGTGCTTATCTACAGGAGAACGTGGTGAAAGAGTGTGGTATACATGACATTAAACGTTCTAAAATGACTAACTTGGAGGATACAGAAAGCTTCCAAGAAGGCATTTCAAATAACCTCATAAAACTCACCTATAAGTACTCTCCATGTGAGTGTAACTTACTTCAACTATTAAAATATGTCTGTAAGAATTGTAAATGAATTGATTTCACTATTTTATCACTTACTGGAACTAATATTCCATTTCCTCACTCTTGTCCCTAAATATGATTGAGTAGTAAAATCAAATGTAATTATAATGAAATAAAACATAGTTTATCTTAGAAGCCTAATAAATCAGGGTGGTGATTTTTTTGTTTTCTTGCTATCTCTAAGCTTTATGAAAAGGTGTAGATATTACCTGCCATATCCTATAGTTTGAGGGTAGAATATGGTAGTACTTCATTTTTATATATCAATATTATTAATCTCATTCAACCTGTAAATTAATATTTTGTATGTATTAATATGTACTGATATCATATTTGTGGCCCATGGGAACTTGTGCTGTTTGAATAATTTTTCTATTAAGTTAAACTTTAGAAGAAAATGTTTGAATTTTTAATAATGATGCAGTTCCTATGCCATTATTCTGTTCAATATTTATTTCTAAGTATATATTCAGCTAAAATAAATCCAGGTTTGATGTGCTCACTTTTCAAGTTCCTTCTTACATATGGAAACTGAATTCAATAATCAGTTTATCAGTGTATTAAACCATGATATGGGGAAGGTATTGCTGCAGCTTTTCAGCAATGCTTCAGTAGTCTCGGTGCTCTGACTCTTCATGTAAATAGAAATGCAGAATAAAGAGGAATAAGCTGAAAGTGAATTTACTCTTGAAAGCAATCCAATAACCAACCATTTACTCCAAAGTGAGAGCACATGTGAAATAGAAGGAATGCATTTTGAAATGCTGCATCCCCCATTCTTCCCAACTGAGGGATCTTCCAAACATTCTCTTCCTTTTAAATGTTTTCATTCCTTGGGGGGTGTGTGTGTGTGTGTGTGTGTGTGTGTGTGTGTGTGTGTGTGTTTGTGTATGTGAAAGAGTGTGGCCAAAAACACTAGCAGCATTTTTTCAGCAGCTAGATACCAAGTAAAGCTCTACTTACATTGAAATAAACTGGACAGCGCCTGTTGGTTCATTTTTACTTTAATCTTAGCCCTGATGGATGAGATTGGAAGAAGCAGATTTGCTTAGCACTGGCAGAAAACAATTGCACTTCTCCCTTTTTTTAAGTGGATTTGGCTTTGGGCTCTCATAAACCAGAGGTCATGTTAATCCACAAGCATCCCCTCCTCATGGGCCAGCTTTAAGCTTAGAAAGTCTCTACATGACTGTCATTTTTTTTTCGTTTCAAATTACAAGGTCATTAATTTTGAAAAACGTGAGCCTCCTTGTCTGAAGATTGGCATATCCTCAGGAAACTCCTGCTACCTCTTTTCCCTCTTTATAGTGCATTCAGACACTCCTTCTGCAGGTCAAATATTTTGGAGCACAATTAAACTGACACATCTTTAATAAATGTTTGTAATATTTTTTTTTTAGCATTTAAACAAGCTCATCTAAGTCTTTATAGTTGTTTCCCTATATCGATTTAAGAAAAACACACAGGGATAAAGTTTCATATGGTTTAAAATACATAGATCTAATAGTAACCTGAAGTCATAATTTTATACTTCTGGAGCTGAAGGATATGTTGTTATAATGGAGAGAGATACTGCATGTGTTCTCTAGTTTGACTGAAGTGATTATAAGGGACAGCAATGCCTGGGAGCGGGGCTGGAAGAGAGGAGGACAACGGGTGAGAAGGTACCTAATTACACAATGGCAAACTCAAACTTCAGTCATGTCTCTATCCAAAGAGTGTGAAAATTTCTCAAGCTCTGAAATGGTTCTATGCAATATGTTATTTCTGAACTCATGTTTCCACCACTTTAAATATACTACTTCCCATAAATGCTTGAGTTTGTAATTTGCTGAGCTGAAAGACATAATCTTTTTTTTCTTTACAAAAGGTCAATACTAAAATAATGAAACACGTAGGGGGCCGGAGGGTTAGCTCAGTGGTTCCAGCGCCTGCCTCGCAAGCGCAAGGTCCTGAGTTCGAGCCCTGGTAACCACATACAATGCTGGGCGTGGAGACTCAAGCCCACCAGCAATGAGTACCAGATACCACAGTGCCGGGCGTGGTGGCTTACGCCTGTCATCCTAGCACTCGGGAGGCAGAGGCAGGAGGATTGCTGAGTTCGAGGCTTGCCTGGACTACATAGTGAGCTCAAAGCCAGCCTGAACTACAAAGCGAGAACCTGTCTCAAAAAGGGGAAAAAAAAACCAAAACAAAAGTAACAACAACAAAAAAAAACACGTGGGTCTGCTTAACATTTGGGATTGTGGCCGTCACTTAGTTCTCAAAATATCACCGTTATCTATGCAATCTATGTAACCAGAGGCTTGGTGACGTGCAGACTCTATGGTGTCCCAATGGTGCCTGACCTTGGTACACACCACAGTGAAACTTTATTCCCTAAAGTGAGACTCATAGCTGGCTTGTAACAGACAAAATATGGTGATGATGGTAGGGTATGTAAAGCCACAAAACATAAAACTGCAATTTCTATGCTGCTGGTAAAGTCTGTCTATTGCCTTCTCATCTTATACACTCAATGGGGATGGCCTTTGGCCAAGTTCTGGCTAGGAATTGAAGCTCTCTTTCTAACAGCTTGCAAGGGGTAGAAGCCTGCTAACATCTCCTATGTGCCTGTCTACACATCTGTTCACAGTCAGGTCTTCATGTGAGACCCTGTTCCTGGTCCACAGCTTGGTGAAACTGATAGAGGCCTCAGAGTAGAGGAATATTACTCTGTCTTAAAGAATGATAAGTTTGCATCATTTATAGACAAATGGACATATCTTCAGGGCAAACTCATAAGTGAAATAAATAGGTCACAGATGTGTAAATGCCATATTAGTTCTCTGGTAGGAGTAAATGAAAATGTTAATGAGTTCTAGAATGTATAATGGATATTCTTAAATAGAAAGTATTCAAAAGGAAATGTGGTGGAGGTGTGAGTGATGACAGTAAAGAAAAACTGTAATGGCAATAAAAATAGGGAAACAAACATTATGTACTTAGGGGATATGGATCGTGAGGTGGATAGGGGAAAGGGAAAAATTGTGTCATACTGGTACAAATTCCCAATACTGAGTGTGATCATGTGTATATACAATGTCACAATAAAGATTTTAAACACTTGATCGAAAAAAGTAACAAAGCTTATATATATAGGGGGCAGAGGATTGCAGGGAGAGCAGGGGAATTGGAAAAAGTCAGAATGAGATTGTCTCATGTATAGATACAAGTTGTCAATGTTAAATGTGATCATATAGTATGTACCAATAAAATAACTTAAAAAGATTTTTAATGGCCAGGAAATCTGGTATAATAAACTTACTAGTGTAAACTGAGAGTTTGGGGTAAATCTTTTCCTAATAACATAAATAATACAAGCATTCCATACAAAAAAAAACAATTTAAATCTTAAATTTGTAGGAATTCTCTCTTTCTCAGGTAGAAAATCAAGAAACATGAGTCCAGGAGCTATACTACCTAAGTTTGAGTTTAACCTTCCCCAGTTACTAGGCAGCTGATTTGGGGTTTGTTCTATCAATTGCTGGCTGTCATAGTTTCCTCATATTTTTGATAGTAGAAATCTTCCTTAGAGTATCACTATGCAGATAAGTAAGATGGTACACTTAAAATGCTTAGAACAGAGCCTGTTTCTTCCAAACAGAGCCTGGCATAAGGAATATTAATGTGAATGACCTGTGGTAATATTTTGCATCCAGATATAAGAAAGTGCTTTCTAAGGGTAAGAAATACAAATGCATAGAAAGTGCATGCATTTGGGAGGAGTGGCTGTGGGAATATGTTCAGGTCTTTATTCACCTGTGAGGGAGGGCACTTTGTGAGTGCCATGCCATTCAGCTTTGGATCCTTAGATGCAGAAGTACAGTAAATGCACACTTCAAGCTTGCTGATCTGATTCCCAGTCAGTGTCCAGCTTCACAGTTTCTAGGTTTTACTCGCTCAGAATAAATAGGTCACAGATATGTAAATACTGTATCTTTTCCCTGGTATGAGAACCTGTAGATGTAAATGAGTTCTAGAATGTATGATAGATTTTGTGGAATAGGAAATACTCAAAGGAAAAGTGGTAAGAAAAGTAATGAGAGGAAAGAATATAATTTAAAAAGAAAAAGAAAGCATATGTATATGGGGGGTGGGAAGTTATAGGGTGGGTAGGGTTATGGATAAAAAAGAGAATTAACTCTTGTCATGAGCTGATACAAATTCTCCAATGTTCAGTGTGTTTGTGAGGTGTATATAAAATGTACCAATAAATAATAAAATTTTTTAAAAAATGATTTTTCTGATTTTCATTCCAGAGGTTTTGTAAAAGATGTTGGGGCTTTGGGTAGACAGATTCCACACCTGCAGTGTGTTTAAACATTTAACAGGTGTCTATTAAATAAGTGAGCCAATGAATAGAAGTTCAAGTCTCATGCTTGTGTTGGATTTGATTAAATCATTAAAAAAAGCTCAAGTATCCTCCTCCTTTTAGGTAAGAGGCTAATCTCATAACACATAAACTGATAGAATAACAACTTTCAAATTTTGCAATATATAATTTGATTTTATATTCACAGTAGTTTTGGTGGTAGATGGGCCAATTTATATGACTTTAAATCTGCAGATATGGTAATGAGTTCTGAGAGGGGAGTCATATAGTGTACATTTGGTATTATATGTAGAGACATTAAAAACTTAAAGAATGCTTTTTAAAATTAGCATACACATATAGTTTATTTTTAAAACTGCATTTATTGATGTTTACTGAGACAGATAAGCTTAGCTGTGCCATTTTCGTTTTTTTAATTGAATTCTTTATTGGTACAATTTATATACATCTCAAAATCACATATAACATTGGGAAATTTGTACCAGTATATGCCACAAGTTAATTCTCATTTTTACCCATATCCCTACCCACTTCCCCCTCCTCCCCCTTTATACATGCTCTTTTATTTTCTTTCTGTGTCATATTTATTCCTTCCCTTCATCACATTCCCACACCAAGTTTCCTATAGAAATATTCCACTCTATAAAAGCTGTCCTACTTTCTAGAACTCATTTGCATCTACAGGTGTTCATGCGCCATTTTCTTTAGATTGTAAGCCTCCTAGAGATTATTACACTTTTGGGTGTGTCTGGATGATTTATGGAGGTGTGATGTTGGGCATTATGTGTGGTTTGACCCTTTCTTTCTGACCCTGTTTCTCCGCTACCCTTCTGAGTGCCACGAGTTTTGCATGTTCAGGGCGGCAGTTTAGTTCCATGGTATGTTCCTGCGTTGGAGCCAGCAGATGTGGCACTGAATCCCATGATGCTCCACGTCAACTTTCTCCTCCTTTGAACTGCAAGGGTCCAGTGCTGTGCCCAGTGATGGGGAAGCTGACTGATATATTAAGGATCTTGACAATAATAAAGAGCTTAATATTTTAAGTCCTCACATTTTCATTACTAGCTAGATTGGAGTGAATAATTTACAAAACAGAGCTATAATTTCTCAACATTATTGAGTTTTCATGCTAATAATACATAAATAATATATTTCACAGCTTTAAAATTGTACACAAGTTTACACGCATATATTCCAAATATTTTAAGTAAATAGTATATCTATTAGCATAATATAGTTTTTAAAGTGAGACATTATTACAGATATAAGCTCCTATAAATGACATCTCTGTTTTACCATAGCATATACTGACCTTTATAGTCAAAGTCATTTTAAATTTTTTTTTTTTTTTTGCTTTTTGGAGACAGGGTCTTGCTTTGTAGTTCAGGCTGGCCCTGAGCTCACTATGGTGCCCAGGCAAGCTGCCGCGAACTCAGCAATCCTCCCGTCTCTGCCTCCCGAGTGCTGGGATTACAGGCGTGAGCCACCACGCCCAGCATTATATGTGGTAACCGGGGATCGAACTCAGGTCC